>QRFJ01004211.1:0-124307 GCA_006176705.1 Cocos nucifera | reverse complement strand
AGTGGCATTGGAAAGCAGATTAAGCTTGATGAGAAAGTCTCACAAGCAGAAAGAGCTAAGGACCAAGTGGAACCAAATCAGGTTGAGCCAATAAGAACACTACCTCCTCCACCTCGTAGATCGGAAAGAGTTTCCCGTCCCCCTGAAAGATACTTAGGTATTATTTCAGAGGATGTAGAGGAAATGTTCCTCATAGGTAATGGTGCTCATGGTGATGATCCCAAAACCTACAACGAGGCGATATCAGATATCGACTCCGAGAAATGGCTTGAGGCAATGAAGTCAGAGATCGACTCGATGCACTCAAACCAAGTCTGGACCTTGGTAGATCCACCAGAAGGTATAGTACCTATTGGGTGTAAATGGATCTTCAAGAGAAAGATTGGTGCAGATGGGAATGTGGAGACATTCAAGGCTAGACTAGTGGCAAAAGGTTATAGTCAACGTGAAGGCATTGACTATCAGGATACCTTTTCCCCAGTGGCTATGCTAAAATCCATCCGCACATTGCTTGCTGTTGCAGCCTATTTCGATTATGAAATATGGCAAATGGACGTGAAAACGGCATTCCTAAATGGATATCTTGAGGAAGATATCTATATGGAACAGCCGCTAGGTTTCACATCCAGTGATACTGATCACAAGGTTTGCAAGCTGCAAAGGTCCATATATGGACTTAAGCAAGCATCTCGGAGCTGGAACACTCGTTTCAATGATGTGATCAAAAAGTTTGGTTTCATCAAAAACGAAGAGGAACCATGTGTTTTCAAAAGGGTCAGTGGGAGCGCTGTTGTCTTCCTCGTATTGTACGTGGATGACATCCTCCTTATTGGGAATGATATTCCCATGTTGACATCAGTCAAGATGTGGTTGTCTAAGGAATTCTCCATGAAAGACCTAGGTGAAGCATCCTTTATTCTAGGAATTAAGGTCTATAGGGATAGACCGAATAGGATGCTAGGACTTTCACAGAAGATGTACATAGAGGAAGTACTAAAGAGGTTTAGTATGGAAAACTCTAAGAGGGGATTAATACCCTTCAGACATGGTATTCATCTTTCCAAGAAGATGTGCCCCAGCACACCTGAGGAAATAGAACGCATGAGCAAGATCCCTTATGCTTCTGCAATAGGGAGCCTCATGTATGCCATGCTATGTACACGACCTGATATAGCCCATGCTGTGAGTGTCACAAGCAGATATCAGTCAAATCCAGGTGAAGAACACTGGACTTCTGTGAAATGTATCCTTAAGTACTTGAGAAGAACTAAGGATATGATGTTGGTCTTTGGTAATGGAGAACTCCTGGTCCAGGGATACACAGACTCGGACTTCATGTCCGATATAGATGATCGAAAGTCGACATCTGGCAGACTGTTTGTGCTGGAAGAGTTCCAAGCAAACGGTGATACCATCTCATCCGCGATTACCTTGAGAAAGGTTACGTTGAGGTCAAGAGAGTCAACTCCACAGATAATGTGGCAGACCCACTTACAAAGCCGTTGGGCCAGCAGAAGATCGAAGCCCACCTTGAGAAGATGGGACTTAGACTTGTAGCCAATTGGCTTTAGGACAAGTGGGAGATTGTTAGATATATGTGCCCTAGAAGCCAGAATTGGCTGACACTTGTAATACACTTCTAGGGGCAAAATTGTAATTTTGACTATAATTAATGAAATGGGTTATTTTCTATCACACATGTGTATTTAGTGTCTGTGATACATCCTTTGAGTTAATGGTAATGATAATTCATATTTTCAAGAGTTGAAAATTTAAGACATGAATAATCATTATTAACTCATAAACAGCTCCCGACCATAGGATCATCACGAGGATGGTGATTGATCCGGAAGGTTGGTGTACGATCGCTTCTCTTTAGTAGATGAGTCTTGAGTCTACGGTGTGGAGACACCGGAGCGAGAGTACAGGTACTCGTTAGAGAACGAGGGCACTGAGCGTGACCACCTCGAGTAGTCATTAGGGAGTCTACCTTCTCGTCAATGACTGACTCGATGCTGCAGTAGTGTGTCTGGTTCTTTGACCTGAGATGCATCGGCAGTTCACCTTGAGGGTGTTATAGTTTGACTACACCATTACTCGGTCTCCTAGCCATATGGAACCCTGAGGTGTATGTTGGCTGTGACATGTTCATTGTAGGAACTGGATTGCATCAAGATGGGATCTATCTACCTCGGTGGTAGAGGAGTAGCCCTATGATGATCATGAGAATCAAGTCCTGAAGCCCATGGCCATGGCAGAGTGAAATAATAGAAAGAGTTTCTATTTAGATTTTCACATTGGACTCGAATCGAATGATTACATCATATGACAGAGACTAGGGTTTGACGAGTTCACCTTAACCCTAATCTGATCGGGGCTCAAGATAGAAGAACTGAATCACACAGGTAGCTGCACCAAGAGGTTCGCATTCAGCTCTGATGGGTTGCCACCATATACTGCTAGGTGTCACTGGTGGATTTTGGGAGCAATTAGAATGATTTAGATGATCGATCATTCTAGCTGTTCGAATCAGAAGAGTTCTGATCCATCGAAAGGAGTTTCGATGATGTCGATGATAGAGATCATGACATATCCCATTACCATACAGAACTGAACCTAACTGGGTCACACAAACAAGGGTTTGAATCTGGTGATCATCAATTGAACTGATATAGTTCAATTGATCTGAATGAGATTCAATTAGGTTCAAGGAAATCGTGCTAGCACTCGATTGAACCTAACGTTCTTCTTTTGCTATCATAAATAAGTCGTCCTGTCTGAGCCAAAGGAGTTTGTGCTCAAACAGAAGTCTTCTTATGGTCTGACTGGAGGTTGTCCAAGTCAGAATAGGTTGTCTTATTTGTAAGACATTACCTGCCATTTTTGGTCACCTGCCATTTCTTGTTCTTTGACTTTGGTCAAAAGTCTACCTTTGACTGGTCAAACGTTGACCATTCATCCTTTGACTTTTGACCACATGTCATGCACCTATTGGAGAGCTGGTGGGGGCTTGTCCCCCTGCCAGAACCTGGCAAGGAGATGGGCGCACGCCAAGGGAGGCGTGAGCCCAAGTAGGAGGCGCCTAGGAGTCCTTGTTGGACAAGGACTCCATCTCCCTTTAGGATTCCAATGAGAGTTCTTCTAAGAATCCAGTTTGACTGGTCCAAGGCACTCTCCAAGTAGGAATCCAGGGGACTCTAATCCCACCAATCAGATTTAGATCTGATTTCACAAAGGGTTGTGATTGGTTGGGAGGAAGATGACTTGGATCACGCTTAGTCTATATAAGAGACCCAGCGCCCAAGTGAAAAAATAAAATAATCAAGAAGCAATCTTCCCACGCCCCAAGGCTGCCTCTCTCCCCTTTCTCCACGCCATACTCTCATCTCCCCTTGCTCTCCACGTCCAAAAGTGTTTTGGATTTGGATTGGTGCGATTTAGATCAAGAAAAGGAGATCAAAAGCAAGAAGGCTGCGCTGCTGCGAAGAACGACTGCAGATCTTCAAAAGGAGTTTTGAAGATCCTCCAGATCAGATCCAGATCTGATTTTTGGAGGCGTGATAGAGAAGAAGAGGATCTCCAGATCCAGCCCGAGTGGATACCGGTAGAGGCCAGGCGCTTGCGTGGCTTGATCCAGAACCTTCCGCTGCAAACAGGATCATCAACAGGGTAATAGGATTACCCTATTCAGGTAAATTGAATGTGATTTAATTTATCCTTTTCATTTAATTTTTATTATTAAATAAATAAGAATCAGATCTGAAGCATCCCTGATCTGATACAGATCTAAGAGAAAAAATTTTTGAAATATATCTCTTGATCTAATCAGATCTGGACAAACCTGGACCGGGAAATCAGGATTTCCCTTCACATATTAATTTACCCCTCATCGATGCAATTCAGCATGTTCCGGCCTATGCTAAATTTCTTAAAGAACTCTGCACCCAAAAGCATGAGCCACGAACCACCAAAAGAGTTATGCTATCTGAGGATGTAAGTGCGGTCCTGTTAAATCCAATACCTCAAAAGATGAAAGATCCTGGTGCTCCCTTAATTTCATGTGTTATAGGAGGCATAACCTTTAACCGAGCATTACTAGACTTAGGAGCTAGTGTGAACCTACTTCCAACCTCGGTTTATGAAAAATTTGGGATTGGAGAACTAAAACCCACATCAGTTATTTTGCAATTAGCTGATAGATCTATAAAAATACTGCATGGTTTGATTGAGGATGTTCTAGTTAGAGTAGACAAATGTTATTTTCTAGTAGACTTTCTCATACTTGACATGGAACCATCCCAAGAGCTGAACCAGAATCCCATAATTTTAGGACGTCCATTCTTAGCGACTGCCAATGCCAATATCAACTGTAAGACAGGAGCTATGGACATTTCTTTTGGGAATCAAAAAGTAAGAATTAATATTTTTAATACCCCTAAAGTACACTCAAGAGGAGGAAGATTGCTTTGTAATCAATCAGGTAGATGAAATAGTTGAATCTAATTCCTCCCTAGATTTACTGCAAGATGATGAACCCACTGAAGAAACTCAAACCCAGGAAGTGAATGCCCTTGCTTAATTCACCTCAACCATCACATTCATTACCTTGGTCAGTGAAAGTTGAGCCCTTATCCGAGCGAAAAATTGAACCATTACATCCTTCAATTCAGGCCCCACCACAACTTGAACTAAAACCTTTACCTGAATCACTTAAGTATGTATTTTTAGGATCAAAGAAAACCCTACTGATAAAAATTGCTTCCAACTTAACTACTGAACAGGAAAATCAATTGGTAAAAATTCTGAAAACATATAAGAAGTCCATAGGTTGGACCGTCACTGATTTAAAAGAAATTAGTCCATCAATATGCATGACCATATCTATACAGAAGATAATGCCAAACCAACTCGAGAGATGCAAAGACAGCTTAACCCTAACATGCAAGAAGTAGTCAAGAAAGAGGTAATTAAATGGTTAGATGCTAGAATTATTTATCCTATCTCTGATAGCTAGAATTATTTATCCTATCTTTGACAGCCATTGGGTGAGTCTCACATAAGTTGTTCCAAAGAAATTTGGACTCACGATTGTCTGCACTAAATATGGGGTCCTAGTACCAACACGACTTTCCATAGGATGGCGTGTCTGTATAGATTATAGAAAACTCAATACAACCATCCAAAAAGATCACTTTTCCTTATCCTTTATTGATCAAATCCTAGAAAGACTAGCAGGCCAACAATACTTTTTCTTTTTAGATGGATACTCAAGATACAATCAGGTAGCAATCTACCAAGGAGATTAGGAAAAGACCACCTTTACGTGTCCCTATGGAATCTTTGCTTTTCGTAGAATGCCATTCGGATTATGTAATGCACCTGTGACTTTTTAAAGATGCATGATGTCAATATTTTCAGACATGATAGGAGATTTCTTAGAAATATTCATGGATGACTTTTCAGTCTTTGGAGAATCTTTTGAGAGTTGCCTCAACAATTTGAAGAAAATATTAAAATGATGTATTGAGGCTAATCTAGTGTTAAGCTGGGAAAAGAGCCACTTCATGGTTCAAGAGGGGATCGTTTTAGGACATATAGTATCTAAGAAAGGGATTGAGGTAGATAAAGCTAAAGTTGAACTAATTTCTAAACTTCCTCCTCCCACTTCTGTCAAACAAATTCGATCTTTTCTTGGCCATGTAGGATTCTATCGTCGCTTCATCAAAGACTTCTCTAAAATTTCTCATCCTTTGTGTAATCTACTCGCTAAGGATGTTTCTTTTAACTTTGATGAAAATTATCTTAAAGCTTATGAAATCTTAAGAGAAGCTGTGATCAAAGCTCCAATCATACAACCTCCTAACTGGTCACTACCTTTTGAAATTATGTGCGACGCCTCAGACTTTGCCATAGGAACTGTCCTAGGTTAAAGGATAAACAAATATCCTATAGTGATCTATTATGCCAATAGAACTCTGAATGAAGCACAAATGAATTATACCACCACTGAAAAAGAGTTGCTAGCCATTGTATTTGCCTTAGAAAAATTTAGATAATATTTACTAGGATCAAAAATCATAATTTACTCTAATCATTCAGCCTTGAGATACCTGCTCTCAAAGAAAGATGCTAAATCATGATTAATTAGATGGATCTTACTACTACAAAAATTTGATATTAAAATTTGAGATAAGAAGGGATCTGAAAATATTGTAGAAGATCATCCATCTAGGATCCTAGTTAAAGATAATGAAAATGTATCAATCAGAGAATCATTTTTAGATGAATAATTGTTAGCAGTTTCACATACAAAGGCCCTTTGGTTTGTAGATATTGTCAATTACTTATTCGTAGGATAAATTCCTGATGGCTAGTCTAAGAATGAGAAGGATCAATTCTTTGCTCAAATCAAATATTATTTTTGGGAAGATCTTGAGCTTTTTAAAATTATGCTGATCAAATCATTTATTGATGTGTTCCTGAATCTAAAAAATTGAGTATCTTATAATTCTGTCATATTCTTGCTTGCGGAGGATATTTTTCTAGATAAAAAACATGACAAAAGTATTACAGAGTAGTTTTCATTGGCCAACATTATTTAAGGATGCCCATACTTTTAGTCAGGAGTGTCTTAAGTGTCAAGCCTTAGAAAATATTTCAAAGAAAGATATGATGTCATTAAACCCTATCTTAGTAGTAGAAATTTTTTATGTATGGAGAATTGATTTTTTGGGACCTTTGAAGGAAAAATCCTAATTTTCTGGGTCAAGTTCATTCAGATCTTGATTGGATTAAGAGTGATATTTCAAAAATTTCTCTTTTGATTCTAATTCAAATTTGAGATATTTCAAATCTAATTTTATAGATCTAATAAAATAAAATAAAAATAAATTAAATCTAATTTAATTTTATACCTTTTGTTGGATAATCAGATTATCCTATGATGATCCTACTATTGCCTGAGGTTTTGGATCTAGCCTCGTAAGTGCCTGACCTCTATCGGTATCCACTCAGACTGAATCTAGAGATCTTCTTCTTCTTTATCACCTCTCCAAATATCAGATCTGGATCTAATTTGGAAGATCTTCAAAACTCCTTTTGAAGATCTGGAATCGTCTCTTGCATTAGTGCTGCCTTCTTTTTTTCTTATCACCTTTCTCTTGCCTGGATCGCACCAAACTGGAGCCCAAATCCCCTTGGGCATGGAGAGGAGAAAGGGGACTTGAAGATGGCATGGAGGAGGGAGAGGGGCAACCTTGTGGCTTGGGCTATTGGAGATTCTATCTAAAGCTTGGCACAGATAAGATTTTTATAGACCCTGTTGCGCCATGCAGTGGCACATCATCCCAACCAATTACATCGCTTCATGCAATCAGATCTAAATCTGATTAGTGGGATGACATCACCTGACCCAATCAGATGAGAGCCCTCTCAAATCATCCTTAGGTGGCGCCAAGACTAGTTAAAGCAAAGTCCCTTGGTGCCTCCTAAGTTGATTCCAAGAAGCAACCTAGAGTCCCATCTATATGGGACTCTAGGCATCCCTATCCTTGGGCGCATGCCTCCCTAGGTGTGCACCCCCTCCTTTCCATTTTCCAATAAGGGGACAATCCCCTATCTGCTCTCCTATGCGTGCATGACACATGGGCAAATGTCTAAGTGTCAAAGGTCAACGTTTGACCAAAGTCAAAATATAAGAATTGGCAGATGATAAAAAATGGCAGGTGTTATCTCCAATTTATCTCATAAATTAAGACAACCTTTTTCTAATCTGGACAAGCTCTAGTCAGACCAAGTAAAGGTACTTGAGTGAGAACAAACACATTTGGCTCAGTCGAGATGACTTTTAATGATTGTAGAAGAAGAACATTAGGCTCAATCGTGTGCTAGCACAATTTTCTTGAACCTAATTGAATCTAATTCAAATCAATTGAACTGGGATAGTCCAATTAATGATATCCAAATCCAAACCCTTGTTTGTGTGATCCAGTTAGATTCAATTCTATATGGTAATGGGATATGTCATGATCTCTATCATCGACATCATTGAAACACCTTCCGATGGATCGGAACTTTTCTGATTCAAACAACTAGAATGATCGATCATCTAAATCATTCTAATTGCTCCCAAAATCCACCAATGACACCTAGCAATATATGGTGGCAACCCATCAAAACTAAAAATGAACATCTCGATGTAGCTACCTATGTGATTAAGTTCTTCTATCTTGAGCCCCGACCAGATTAGGGTTAAGGTGAACTCGTCAAATCCTAATTTTTTGTCATATGATTTAATCATTTGATTCAAGTCCGATGTGAAAACCTTAATAAAAACTCTTTTTATTATTTTACTCTGCCATGGCCATTGGCTTATAGACTTGATTCTCATGATCATCATAGGACTGCTCCTCTTCTACCGAGGTAGATAGATTTCCTCTTGGGGCAATCTAATTCCTACAATGAACATGCTATAGCCAACATATACCTCAGGATTCCGAATGGCTAGGAGACCGAGTCATGGTGTAGTCAAACTATAACACCCTCAAGGTGAACTACCGATACACCTTAGGTCAAAGAACCAGACACACCACTACAGCTTCAAGCCAGTCATCAACGAGAAGATAGACTTTCTTATGATTGCTCGAGGTGGTCACGCTCAGTGCCCTCGTTCTCTAACAAGTACCTATACTCTTGCTCCGATGTCTCTACACCATAGACTCAAGGCTCATCTACTATAAAGAAGTGATTGTACACCAACCTTTCAGATCAATCACCATCCTCATGATGATCCTATGGTTAGGAGCATTTTATGAGTTAATAATGAAAATTCTTATCTTAAATTTTCAACTCTTGAAAATAAGAATTATCATTACCATTAACTCAAGGGATGTATCACAGACACTAAATACACATTTATGATAGAAAATAACCCATTTTATTATTTATAATCAAAATTATAATTTTGCCCCTAGAAGTGTATTACAAGTGTCAGCCAATTCTAGCTTTTAGAGCATACATATCTAACAAACTCTCACTTGACCTAAAGCCAATTGGCTATAAATCTAAGTTCCATCTTCCCAAGGTAGGCTTCGATCTTCTGTTGGCCCAACATCTTTGTGAGTGGATCCACCGCATTGTCTGCAGAGTCGACTCTCTTGACCTCGACATAATCCTTCTCGAGGTAATCGCGGATGAGATGGTATCGCCGCTCAATGTACTTGGATTTTTGATGAGACTCGGCTCCTTAGCAAGGGCTATGGTGCCATTGTTGTTGCAGTATAGAGGAATGGCATCTGATGACATCACTCCAAATTCTGCAGTAAACTTGTTGTACTAGAATGCCTCCATCGTAGCTTCTGATGTAGTGATGTATTTTGCTTCCATGATAGAATCTGCTATCACCATCTACTTGGAACTCTTTCAACTGACAGTACCATCATTACACACAAACAGACTCCTAGATGTCAACTTTCAATTATCTACATCGGACATAAAATCCAAGTCTCTATACTTCTGGACTTGGAGTTCTCCATTACCAAAAACTAACAACATATTCTTAGTTCTTCTCAAGTACTTAAGGATACATTTCATAGATGTCCAGTGTTCTTCATCTAGATTCGAGTGATATCTGCTCGTGACACTCACAGCATGGGCTATATCAGGTTGTGTACATAACATGGCATACATGAGGCTCCCTATTGCTGAAGCATAAGGAATCTTGCTCATGCATTCTATTTCCTTAGGTGTGCTAGGGCACATCTTCTTGGAAAGATGAATGCCATGTCTGAAGGATACCAAATCCCTCTTAGAGTTTTTCATGCTAAACCTCTTTAGCACTTCCTCTATGTACATTTTTTATGAAAGTCCTAGCATCCTATTCGGTCTATCTCTATAGACCTTAATTTCTAGAATAAAGGATGCTTCTCCTAGGTCTTTCATGGAGAATTCTTTGGATAACCACATTTTAACTATGGTTAACATGGGAATATCATTCTCAATAAGGAGGATATCATCCACGTACAATACGAAAAAGACAACAGTGCTACCACTGACCTTTTTAAAGACACATGGCTCCTCATCATTCTTGATGAAATCAAATAATTTGATCACATCATTGAAATGAGTATTTTAGCTCTGAGATGCTTGCTTAAGCCCATATATGGACCTTTGCTGTTTGCATACCTTGTGATCAGCATCACTGGATGTGAAACCTAGTGGTTGTTCCATATAGATATCTTCCTCAAGATATCCATTGAAGAATGCTATTTTCACATCCATTTACCATATTTCATAATCAAAATAGGCTGCAACAACAAGCAATGTGTGGATGGATTTTAGCATAGCTACTGGAGAAAAGGTATAACGATAGTCAATGCCTACGTGCTGACTATAATCTTTTGCCACTAATCTAGCTTTGAATATCTCCACATTTTCATCTACACCAATCTTTCTCTTGTAGATTTATTTACACCCAATAGGTACTATACCTTCTAGTGGATCTACCAAGGTCCAGACTTGATTTGAGTGCATCGAGTCAATTTCTAACTTCATTGCCTCTAACCATTTTTCAGAGTCGATATCCGATATCGCCTCGTTATAGGTTTTGGGATCATGACCATGAACCCCATTACCTACGAGGAACATTTTCTGTATTTTCTCTAAAATAGTACTTAAGTACCTCTCAGGGGGATGAAAAATCTTTTTCGATCTATGAGGTGGAGGAGGTAATGATTGTATTGGCTTAACCTAATTAGGTTCCATTTGGTCCTTAGCTTATTTCTCTTGTGAGACTTTCTCATCGAGCTTGATCTGCTTTTCAATGCTGCTATATTGAATAAATTATTTTTCAAGAAAGATGGCATGTCAACTCACAATCACATTATGATCTTTCGAAATATAGAAATACTATCCTAATGATTTTTTAGGATATCCTATAAATCGAGCTCTAAAGGATCTAAAGTCTAACTTATCTGCTTATTGTCTTTTGACATAAGCCGGACAATCCTAAATTCTGAGATGACTCAGACTTGGTTTCTTACCATGCCATATCTCATATGGTGTAGTAGTAGGAACGATTTTAGAAGAAATCCTATTCAGTAAGTATATTGCAGTTAACAAACATGAAGGAAAATCCTATTTTTTCGGATCAGGTTCGTTCAGATCTGATTGGATCAAGAGGCATATTTCAAAAATTTTCTCTCAGATCCAGTTTAGATCTGACATATTTTTAGATCTAATTTATAATCTGATAATTAAGATTAAATAAAATTAAATTAAATTCTGACATTCAATTTTTACCTTGATCTTGGGTAATCCTGATTATCCATTAATGATCCATGTTTGAAGCTCTGAAGGTTCTGGATCTAGCCACTCAAGTGTCTGAACTCTACCGATATCCACTCGGGCTGGATCTGAAGATCTTCTCTTTTTTTTTCTTTTCTCCAAAAATTAGATCTGGATCTGATTTGGAGGATCTTCAAAATATCTTTTGAAGATCACCCATCATCTCTGCAACAGTGCTGCCTTCTTCCTTTTTCGTCAGCCTTTCTTGCCTGACTTGCACTAATCTTAAGGACCCAACTTTCTTGGGCATGAAGAGGATGGAGAGGGCCAAATAGTGGCATGGAAAAGGGAGAGGGACAGCCTTGGGGCGTGGGCTAAGATGAACTCATTAAAAAGTGGGCACAGACGGGATCTACTTATAGACTCTGTTGTGCCATGTAGTGCTGCATCACCCTGGCCAATCACGTTGCTTCATGCAATCAAATCTAAATCTGATTGGTGGGATGACATCACCTAATTCAATCAGATGAGAGACCCACAAGTTCATTCTTAGATGGCACTTAAGACTGATCAAAGTAGATACCCAAGGGCCAACTAAGTAGAAACCAAGAAACAACCTGGAGTCCCATCCATATGGGACTCCAGCGTCCCTATCCATGGGCGCACGCCATCCTAGGCATGCACCCCCTTCTTTTTAATTTTTAGAGAGAGGACAAGCTCCTATCTACTCTCTAATAAGTGCATGACACATGGGCAGATGTCCAAGGGTCAAAGGTCAACATTTGACCAAGTCAAAGTATAAGAATTAGTAGGTGACGAAAAATGGTAGGTGTTGTCTCAAATTGGCAGGTATCTCATACAAATTAAGACAATCCTTTTCTGACTTGGACAACCTCCAGTCAGACCAGGTAAGAAGGTACTTCTGAGTGAGCACAAACTCCATTTGGCTCAGATCGAGACGACTTATTTATGATAGAAAAAGAAGAACGTTAGGTTCAATCGAGTGCTAGCACGATTTCCTTGAACCTAATTGAATCTTATTCAAATCAATTGAACTATGAGTTAGTTCAATTGATGATCATCCAGATTCCAAACCCTTGTTTGTGTGACCCAGTTAGGTTCAGTTCTGTATGGTAATGGGATATGTCATGATCTTCTATCATCGACATCATCGAAACTCCTTTCGATGGATCAGAACTCTTCTGATTCAGACAAGCTAGAATGATCGATCATCTAAATCATTCTAATTGCTCCCAAAATCCACCAGTGACACCTAGCAGTATATGGTGGCAACCCATCAGAGCTGAATGCGAACCTCTTGGTGCAGCTACCTTGTGTGATTAAGTTCTTCTATCTTGAGCCCCGATCAGATTAGGGTTAAGGTGAACTCGTCAAACCCTAATTTCTGTCATATGATGTAATCATTCGATTCGAGTCCAATGTGAAAATCTAAATAGAAACTCTTTCTATTATTTCACTCTCTGCCATGGCCATGGGCTTCATGGACTTGATTCTCATGATCATCATAGGGCTGCTCCTCTACCACCGAGGTAGATAGATTCCATCTTGATGCAATCCAAGTTCCTACAATGAACATGCTATAGCCAACATACACCTCAGGGTTCCATATGGCTAGGAGACCGAGTAATGGTGTAGTCAAACTATAACACCCTCAAGGTGAACTGCCGATGCATCTCAGGTCAAAGAACCAGACACACTACTGCAGCATCGAGTCAGTCATTGACGAGAAGGTAGACTCCCTAATGACTACTCGAGGTGGTCACGCTCAGTGCCCTCGTTCTCTAACGAGTACCTGTACTCTCGCTCCGGTGTCTCCTACACCGTAGACTCAAGACTCATCTACTAAAGAGAAGCGATCGTACACCAACCTTCCGGATCAATCACCATCCTCGTGATGATCCTATGGTCGGGAGCATGTTTATGAGTAATAATAATGATTATTCATGTCTTAAATTTTTTTTAACTCTTGAAAATATGAATTATCATTACCATTAACTCAAAGGATGTATCACAGACACTAAATACACATATGTGATAGAAAATAACCCATTTTATTAATTTATAGTCAAAATTATAATTTTGCCCCTTAGAAGTGTATTACAAGTGTCAGCCAATTCTGGCTTCTAGGGCACATATATCTAACAATCTCCCACTTGACCTAAAGCCAATTGGCTACAAGTCTAAGTCCCATCTTCTCAAGGTGGGCTTCGATCTTCTGCTGGCCCAACGGCTTTGTAAGTGGGTCTGCCACATTATCTGTGCAGAGTTGACTCTCTTGACCTCAACGTAACCTTTCTCGAAGGTAATCGCGGATGAGATGATATCGCCGCTCAATGTGCTTGGATTTCTGGTGAGACCTCGGCTCCTTAGCAAGGGCTATGGCGCCATTGTTGTCGCAGTAAAGAGGAATGGCATCTGATGGCATTACTCCGATCTTCTGCAGCAAACTTCTTGTACCAGAATGCTTCCTTTGCAGCCTTCTGATGCAGCGATATATTCTGCTTCCATGGTGGAATCTGCTATCACTGTTCTGCTTTGGAACTTTTCCAACTGACAGCTCCACCATTGCACACAAACAGACTTCCCAGATGTCGACTTTCGATCATCTATATCGGACATGAAGTCCGAGTCTGTGTATCCCTGGACTTAGGAGTTCTCCATTACCAAAGACCAACATCATATCCTTAGTTCTTCTCAAGTACTTAAGGATACATTTCACAGAAGTCCAGTGTTCTTCACCTGGATTTCGACTGATATCTGCTTCGTGACACTCACAGCATGGGCTATATCAGGTCGTGTACATAGCATGGCATACATGAGGCTCCCTATTGCAGAAGCATAAGGGATCTTGCTCATGCGTTCTATTTCCTCAGGTGTGCTAGGGCACATCTTCTTGGAAAGATGAATACCATGTCTGAAGGGTATTAATCCCCTCTTAGAGTTTTCCATACTAAACCTCTTTAGTACTTCCTCTATGTACATCTTCTGTGAAAGTCCTAGCATCCTATTCGGTCTATCCTCTATAGACCTTAATTCCTAGAATAAAGGATGCTTCACCTAGGTCTTTCATGGAGAATTCCTTTAGATAACCACATTTTAACTGATGGTCAACATGGGAATATCATTCCCAATAAGGAGGATGTCATCCACGTACAATACGAGGAAGACAACAGCGCTCCCACTGACCCTTTTGAAAGACACATGGTTCCTCTTCATTTTTGATGAAACCAAACATTTTTGATCACATCATTAAAATGAGTGTTCCAGCTCCGAGATGCTTGCTTAAGTCCATATATGGACCTTTGCAGCTTGCAAACCTTGTGATCAGTCATCACTGGATGTGAAACCTAGCTGGCTGTTCCATATAGATATCTTCCTCAAGATATCCATTTAAGAATGCCGTTTTCACGTCCATTTGCCATATTTCATAATCGAAATAGGCTGCAACAGCAAGCAATGTGCGGATGGATTTTAGCATAGCCTACTGGATGAAAAGGTATCCTGATAGTCAATGCCTTCGCGTTGACTATAACCTTTTGCCACTAATCTAGCCTTGAATGTCTCCACATTCCCATCTGCACCAATCTTTCTCTTGAAGATCCATTTACACCCAATAGGTACTATACCTTCTGGTGGATCTACCAAGGTCCAGACTTGGTTTGAGTGCATCGAGTCAATTTCTGACTTCATTGCCTCTAACCATTTCTCGGAGTCGATATCTGATATCGCCTCGTTATAGGTTTTGGGATCATCACCATGAACCCCATTACCTATGAGGAACATTTTCTCTACATCCTCTGAAATAGTACCTAAGTACCTTTCAGGGGGATGGGAAATCCTTTTCCGATCTACGAGGTGGAGGAGGTAGTGTATGGATTGGCTTAACCTGATTTGGTTCCATTTGGTCCTTAGCTCGTTGCTCTTGTGAGACTTTCTCATCGAGCTTGATCTGCTTTCCAATGCCGCTATCTTGAATAAACTATTTTTCAAAAAAGATGGCATGTCGACTCACAATCACATTGTGATCTTCTGGAATGTAGAAATAATATCCTAATGACTCTTTAGGATATCCTATGAATCGAGCTCTAAAGGACCTAAAGTCTAACTTGTCCGCTTGTTGTCTTTTGACATGAGCCGGACAACCCCAAATTCTGAGATGACTCAGACTTGGTTTCTTACCATGCCATATCTCATACGGTGTGGTAGGAACGGTTTTAGAAGGAACCCTATTCAGTAGGTAAATTGCAGTTAACAAACAGTATCCCCAAAAAAAATCAGGGAGGTCTGTGAAGCTCATCATGGATCGGACCATATCTAATAGGATCCGATTTCCTCCATTCTGAAACCCCGTTGAGTTGAGGTGTTCCTGGATGGAGTCCATTGAGAGACTATGCCATTTTCTTTAAGATAGTCTAGGAATTCCCGACTAAGGTATTCACCTCCTCGATCTGATCGAAGAACCTTAATGGATTTTCCAATTTATTTTTCTACTTCATGTCTGAATTCTTTGAACTTTTCAAATGCTTCAGACTTGTGTCTCATAAGATACACATATCCATACCTTGATAAATCATCGATAAAGGTTATGAAGTAGACTAAGTTGCCTCTAGCTGGCACATCAAATGGGCCACACATATCTATATGTACTAGGGCAAGAAAATCCATGGCCATTTCTCCATGTCCTACAAAAGGAAGCTTAGTCATTTTACCATGAAGACAGAATTCACAAATTGGATATGACTCGAAAGTCAATGGACTCAATAGTTTGATTTTCTCCAATTTGTTAACCCTATCTTCTGCTATATGACCTAATCTTAGGTGCCCTAGATATCTATCATTTGGACTATCCCTAGGACATTTTGATTTTATGGCATTTACATTTTGCTTAAAGTTAAAAATGGATACATCAACATGTAACTGATAAAGACTGTTAATAAGGAAACCATTTGCAATTTTATTTATTTCATAAAGAATGTTATAATGGTCCTTAAGAAAATTAATTACATAGCCTTCTAATGCAAGGCAAGAAACAAAAATCAAATTCCTGCTTACTGTAGGCACATAATAACAGCCTTTTAATACTAAGTCTAAACTAAATGGTAGTCGAAGAGGGTATGTTCCCACGGCCACGGCAGCAATCCTTGCTTCATTTTTGACACATAGGATCATCTTACCATCCCTCAGCCTCCTGCTATCCTCAAGACCCTACATAGAAGTGCACAAGTGAGCACTAGAACCAGAGTCAAGCACCCAACTGGATGCAGAAGAAATCGTAAGGTTAGACTCAATAACGAGCATACCTCTAGAAGGACCTGCCTCCTTCTTCTTTAGGATGGCCAGGTAAGTAGGACAGTTTTGCTTCCAGTGGCCATCATTATTACAATGGCAATACTTTCCTTTGTCTGTGGCTTTCTTCTTTAACTCTGCCTTTTTCTTCTTTCCTCCTTCCACCTTCTGCTTTTTCACAAACTTCTTTTTCTTTCCAAAAGACTTTCTCTTAGAAGAAGTCCATTCCATAGTAAGTACTGAACCTTTAGAACCTTTCATAGAAAGCTCAGCAGTAACCAACATGTTCATAAGTTTGGCCAAGGAGTTTTGAAGTTTATGCATATGCTAGTTCATGATGAACTGCCCAAATGCATAAGTCCAGGATTGCAGAATTATGTCATTCTACAGATCCAAGTTCAACCTCACTTCGAGCTTCTCAAGCTCTTCCAAATCTTTGATCATCATCAGACAATGATCTTGGACTGATTGACCATCACACATCTTAGCCTTGAACAGTCGTTTAGTGACTTGATACTTGGCTGCGCGACTCTGTTCACTAAACATCTCCTGTAGGTGAGCGAATATTTAGTGAGCAGTTCTGATATCTTCATGTTGGCGCTGAAGCTCATCAGACATCAAGCCCAACATGTAGTATCTGGCCTTATTATCTTCGTCAGTCCACTTATCTAGAGACGCTCTCTATTCAGCGGATGGACGAGCTGATAAGATGGGAGGGTCCTGATCCAATATGTGAGTTAACTTCTCGAAACCCAAAATAATTTTGAAGTTTCAGAGCCAATCCTTGTAATTTGATCCAGTCAGTCTATGGGTGTCCAAGATTCGTGCTAGTGGGTTGGATGCAGACATCTTCCTATAGAGAGTCAAAGTTTTTGATTAGATATTGTAATTAAGACTTAACCAATTTATTTAGAGATTTTATTTTTAAATAAATTTGCTCTCACTATTTTTTTGGATCCCTACACTCCCTTTGTAGTGATGCAAAAATCCCCACGATTACTAATTTCTAGTGGATGGTGCGGTCCCACCGACTTACTCATCATCTCACCTAACAGTTATTGGTGATGGGTTAGTCAATGGGTGAACAACTCTTGTTCAATGATTCTCTAATCATGGTGCACCCAAACTTGGTCTCCAATTCATGAATCTCACCGTGTCCAAAATATTGATCTACTCCTTAGTTAAGTCGGACCCACCATTTGCATAGACTGGATTCCTAATTGAGTCTCTCACCGTATCCAAAATATTGAGCCCAATTCATCCTCTAGCCCACAGCATCCGATGCCTAATAGACATGGTTGCATCTTTCCGATGCAATTGAGCCACCGTAACCAATCAAGAACAATCAACCCCGGAAAGAGCCCGCACATCTACAATGGTGGAAGACCTTAGACTTAATCTTTTCTTAGAAAGATTTAATTTAGATCTTATTAAACTAGACATAGTCATAACCATTATGACTAACCTAGTGGCGTGGGTTAGCTCGGATTATTGACCACCTCATATCAGAACTGAGTCAACAAACATGATCAGGTAAGTGAGACCGGTGGAAGGGATATGCCATTAACTTGACAAGAACGCATTCGAGTAGAGTAGCTCCTAATTAAAAATCAATCGATCGTATCTGCCAAACAACCTTAGACACCAAATTATTGAGACAGAACCAATCGGGTTAGCCTACAATCTAGACTCTAACCACTAAGCCTAATTAGGTCTTAGCTTGATTGATCACTCATATGACTCAATCTTGATCCAGACTTAATCCTATTAGGCTGGTCAATTTAAGCAGTGTTGATCCCATCTAACCAACTCTAGATTCGGTTTGATCAACCGCTTAGACCTAATTAAGCTACCCAAGCCCGAACCCAATTTTATGAATGTGTCCTAGATCTAAAATTCTCAATTTTAGATCTAATTGATATTTCATAAACTTAATTTTCAATTATGTTAGGGTTCATAAACAAAACATATAAAAAGATCCTAGGGTTTCAGGATCTAGGATTTTGCAAAAAGTAAGTTTTCAATTTTTGATTAAGGACGACCGCGCAGCACTCCTACACATCATAAGAACACCCCATCAAATGGGAGGAGAGGGTCTTTAAGCCCTACTTTGTTCTTATGATTGGACAGCCAAGGGGAACGCCTTAATCAAAAATATAACTAATCTACAAAAATAAATTAGATCAAGCATATATCTCATATAAAAAATAGATCTAATTAAAACATATTTTGTATATATCACATATATCATGCATGCATGTTTTTCAGATCTAAATTATCTCATAATCATCTAAAAAATTAAATTTAAATTCGATCATATCAAATAAAATTTAATCTAGACCTATTTGTAGAACTATTCTACAACTAGTCTAAATATGCAACTATCATATCTCATATGAATAATTAATTTTATTTTATTTTTTATTTTTAAATCTGATTATAACATTTATAATATCAAAAAATAAAAAATAAATATATCTAAAAATCATTTTTAATCAAATAAAAATTATGATCAAACTAGACTACACATAGAACAATTCTATTCCTAGTCTAGTTATGTATCCCATACATATTAGATCTAAAATAATTTATTTTAATTTTTTAATTTTTTAATTTTAGATCTAATCATATCTCATGTGATATCTAAAATCACTAATTAATCAAATTAAATTATATCTAAAAAAATTTATAAGAACCTGGCTCTGATACCAGTTGAAGGGAAATCCTGATTTCTCGGATCAGGTTTGTTTAGATCTGATTGGATCGAGAGGTATATTTCAAAAATTTTTTCTAAGATCTATATCAGATCTAATACTTTTTTAGATCTAATTTATAATTTAGTAATTAAGAAAATAAAACTAAATTAATTTTAAATTAATTTTTATCTTGATCTTGGGTAATTTGATTACCCATTGATGATCCTGCGAAAACTCTGAGGTTCTGGATCTAGCCACGTAAGCGCCTGGCCTCTACCGATATCCACTCAGGCTAGATCTAAAGATCTTCTCCTTCTCTTTCTTTTCTCCAAAAATTAAATCTGAATCTAATTTGGAGGATCTTCAAAACACCTTCTGAAGATCACCCATTGTCTCTGCAGCAGTGCTGCCTTCTACCTTTTTCATCAGCCTTTCTTGCCTGACTTGCACTAATTTGAAGGACCCAACTTTCTTGGGTGTGGAGAGGAGGGAGAGGGCTAGATGGTGGCATGGAAAAGGGAGAGGGACAGCCTTGGGGCATGGGCTATGATGAACTCATTAAAAAGTGGGCGCAGATAGGGTCTATTTATAGACTCTATTGCGCCATGCAGTGCTGCATCACCCCGGCCAATCACGTTGCTTCATGCAATCACATCTAAATCTGATTGGTGGGATGACATCACCTGATCCAATCAGATGAGAGACCCATAGGTTCATTCTTAGATGGTGCCTAAGATTGGTCAAAGTAGATACCCAAGGGCCACCTAAGTAGAAACCAGCAACCTGGAGTCCCATCCGTATGGGACTCCAACATTCCTATCCATGGACGCACGCCATCCTAGGCATGCACCCCCTTCTTTCTAATTTTTAGAGAGGGGACAAGCCCCTATCTCTCTCCAATAAGTGCATGACACATGGGCAGATGTCCAAGGATCAAAGGTCAATGTTTGAACAAGTCAAAGTACAAGAATTAGCAAGTGACGAGAAATGGCAGATGTTGTCTTAAATTTATCTCATAAATTAAGATAACTCTTTTCTGACTTGGACATATTCCAGTCAAATCAGGTAAAGGTACCTGAGTGAGCACAAACTCATTTGTCTCAGTCGAGACAACTTTTATGATAGAAGGAGAACATTAGGCTCAATCGTGTGCTAGCATGATTCTTGAACCTAATTGAATCTTATTCAAATCAATTGAACTGGGTTAGTCCAATTGATGATATCCAGATCCAAATCCTTATTTGTGTGATCTAGTTAGGTTCAGTTCTGTATGGTAATGGGATATGTCATGATCTCCATCATCGACATCATCGAAACTCCTTTCGATGGATCAGAACTCTTCTGATTTAAACAACTTAGAATGATCAATCATCTAAATCATTTTAGTTGCTCCTAAAATCCACTAGTGACACCTAGCAGCATAGGGTGGCAACCCATCAAAATTGAAAATGAACCTCTCGGTGCAGCTACTTGTGTGATTAAGTTCTTCTATTTTGAGCCTCGATCAGATTAAGGTTAAGGTGAACTCGTCAAACCCTAATTTCTATCATATGATTTAATCATTCGATTCAAGTCCGATGTGAAAACCTTAATAGAAACTCTTTCTATTATTTCACACTCTCTGCCATGGCCATGGGCATATGGACTTGATTCTCATGATTATCATAGGGCTGCTCCTCATCCACTGAGGTAGATAGATTCCATCTTGGTGCAATCCAATTCCTACAATGAACATGCTATAGCCAACATACACCTCAGGGTTTTGAATGGCTAGGAGATCGAGTCATGGTGTAGTCAAACTATAACACCCTCAAGGTGAAGTGTCGATGCACCTCAGATCAAAGAACCAGACGTACCACTATAGCATTGAATCAGTCATCGACGAGAAGGTAGACTTCCTTATGACTACTTCAGGTGGTCATGCTCAGTGCCCTCGTTCTCCAATGAATACCTATACTCTCGCTCCAGTGTCTCTGTACCCTAGACTATAAGAAGCAATTGTACGCTAATCTTTCGGATCAATCATCATCCTCATGATGGTCCTACAGTCAAGAGCATTTTATGAGTTAATAAATGAAAATTCATGCCTTAAAGTTTCAACTCTTGAAAATATGAATTATCATTACTATTAACTCAAGGGATGTATCACAGACACTAAATACACTTCTGTGATAGAAAATAACCCACTTTATTATTTATAATCAAAATTATAATTTTGCCCTTAGAAGTGTATTACAAGTGTCAGCCAATTCTGGCTTCTCGGGCACACATATCTAACAAAACAGTATCCCCAAAGAAAATCAGGCAGGTTTGTGAAGCTCATCATAGATCGGACCATATCTATTAGGGTCCGATTCCTCCATTCTGAAACCCCATTGAGTTGAGGTATTTCAGGTGGAGTCCGTTGAGAGACTATGCCATTTTTCTTAAGATAGTTCAGAAATTTTCGACTAAGGTATTCACCTCCTCATCTGATCGAAGAACCTTAATGGATTTTCCAGTTTGCTTTTCTACTTCATGTCTGAATTTCTTGAACTTTTCAAAGGCTTCAGACTTATGTCTCATAAGATACATATATCCATACCTGGATAAAGCATCGATAATGGTTATGAAGTAGATAATGTTGCCTCTTGTCGGTACATCAAATGGGCCGCACACATCAGTATGTACTAGGACAAGAAGTTCCATGGCCCTTTTCTGATGTCCTACAAAAAGGAGCTTAGTCATTTTGCCATGAAGACAAGATTCATAAATTGGATATAACTCAAAAGTCAACAGACTCAATAGTCTGTTTTTCTCCAATTTATTAACCCTATCTTCTGCTATATGACCTAGTCTTAGGTGCCATAGATACCTATCATTTGGAGTATCCTTAGGTCATTTCATGGCATTTATATTTTGCTCAATATTAAAAATAGATACATCAATATGTAATTGGTAAAGATCTTTAATAAGGGAACCACTTATAATTTTATTTCTTTCATAAAGAATGTTATAATGGTCCTTAAGAAAATTAATTACATAGCCTTCTAGTGCTAGACACAAAACATAAATCAAATTCCTACTTACTGTAGCACATAGTAATAATCTTTTAATACTAAGTCTAAACCAGATGGTAGTCGAAGAGGGTATGTTTCCATGGCCATGGCAGCAACTCTTGTTCCATTTTCAATGCATAGGATTATCTCACCATCCCTCAAGCTCCTGCTATCCTCAAGATCCTGTATAGAAGTGCACAAATGAGCACTAGAACCAGAGTCAAGCATCCAACTGGATGCAAAAGAAACCATAAGGTTAGACTCAATAATGAGCATATCTCCAAAAGGACCTCCCTTCTTCTTATTCTTTAGGATGGCTAGGTAAGTAGGATAGTTCCACTTCCAGTGGCCATCATTGTTGCAATGGAAATACTTTCCTTTGTCAACAGCCTTCTTCTTCAACTCTACCTTTTTCTTCTTTCCTCCTTCCATCTTCTGCTTTTTCACAGACTCTTCTTCCTTCCAAAAGATTTTCTCTTAGAAGAAGTCCGTTCCATAGCAAGCATTGAGCCTTCAGAACCTTTCATAGAAAGCTTGGCAGTAACCAGCATGTTCATAAGTTCGGCCAGAAAATTTTAAAGTTTATGCATATGGTAGTTCATAATGAACTACCCATATGCATCAGTCAAGGATTGCATAATTATATCATTCTGCAGATCCATGTCCAACTTCACTCTGAGCTTCTCAAGCTCTTCCAAGTCTTTGATCATCATCAGATAATGATCTTGGATTGACTGCCCAACACATATTTTAGCCTTGAATAGTCATTTAGTGATTTGATACTTGGCTATGCGACTCTGTTTACCAAACATCTCTTGTAGGTGAGCCAACATTTGGCGAGCAGTCTTAATATCTTCATGTTGTCACTGAAGCTCATCAGACATCGAGCCCAACATATAGTATCTGGCCTTGTTATCTTCGTCCATCCACTTATTAAGAGATGCTCTCTATTCGGTGGATGGACGAGCTGGTAAGGTGGGAAGGTCCTAGTCTAATACATGAGTTAACTTTTCAAAACCCAAAATGATTTTGAAGTTTCAAAGCCAATCCTTGTAATTGGGTTTGGTCAGTCTATGCGTGTCCAGGATACGTGCTAGTGGGTTGAATGCTGACATTTTCCTATAGAGAGTCAAAGTTTTTTGTTAGATATTGTAATTAAGACTTGACCACTTTATTTAGGGGTTTTATTTTTAAACAAATTAGCTCCCACTATTTTCTTGGATCCCTACACTCCCTCTGTAGAGATGCAAAAATCTCCATAATTAATGATTTCTAGTGGATGGTGTAGTCCCACCAACTGACTCATTACCTCCCCTAACAGTTATTGATGATGGATTAGCCAATGAGTGAACAACTCTTGTTCAATGATTCTCTAATCATGGTGCACCCAAACTTGGTCTCTAATTCATGAATTTCACCATGTCCAGAATATTGATCCACTTCTTAGTTAAGTCAGACCCACCATTTGTATAGATTGGATTTCTAATTGAGTCTCTCACCGTATCCAAAATATTGAGCCCAATCCATCCTCTAGTCTGTAGCATCCAATGCCTAATAGATATGGTTGCATCTTTCTAGTGCAACTGAACCACTGTAACCAGCTGAGAACAATCAACTCCGGAAAGGGCATGCACATCTACAATGGTGGAAGACCATAGACTTAATCTTTTCTTAGGAAGATTTAATTTATGTCTTATTAAACTAGACTTGACATAGTCATAACCATTATGACTAACCTAGTGGCATGGGTTAGCTCGAATTATTGACCACCTCAGAACAGGACTGAGCCAATAAATATGGCTAGGTAAGTAAGATCGGTGGAAGGGATATGCCATTAACTTGACAAGAATGCATTCGAGTCGAGTAGCTCCCAATTAAAAATCAGTCGATCATATCTGCCAAACTTACCTTAGACACCAAATTGTTGAGCCAGAACCAATCGAGTTAGCCTACAATCCAGACTCTAACCGCTGAGCGTAATTAGGTCTTAGCTTGATAGATCACTCACGTGACTCAATCTTGACCCAGACTTAATCCTATTAGGCTGATCAATTTAAGCACTGTTGATCCCATCTAACCAATTTTTTATTCGATTTGATCAACCACTTAGATCTAATTGAGCTACCCAAGGTCGAACCCAATTTTATGATTATGTCATAGATCTTAAATTCTTAATTTTAGACCTAACATATTGATAGGTTTGGTGTACAGTGCGGAAGCATGGATTTCAAAGCAAAAACATGAAATCATATAAATCAAACTCGAACCCTAGGACCACCTCATTAGCAATTAAATCATATAATATGCATTTGTAACATAAAAGAAAGTATTAGAACATACCTCTTATTGCAAAACCCTAAATTGACCCTGATCATCGGTAGCAGTCCGTCAGGGTTTCCACCAGATGTCCACGTGTTCATCTTCCAACGTTGATCCACACAGAGACTTGATCAAGATGCCAGCACCTCTGATTTATATAATTAGAGTTCTAATAATAAAAACTTTAATTAAAAGGGCAAGACCTTCTTTAGTCTTTATGTCACCATCCTTGCCTCTCCTTATCTATCTTTCTTTTTTCTTTTGTCTCCTTAGTTTTCCTTCCTAATCTCTTAGTCTTAAAATGACTTCTTATCCTTATAAAGACAAGATCTAGATAAGAGAAAGAAAGAAAGAAAATTAGATAAAAAGAAACTTTTGTAAGAAAGAAAGATAATTTTCACACACACACACAAGACTCTTGGTCTGCACCCCTATTTATAATGTACGTAGGGGTGCCAACTAAATTTCTCACGCCCTTTCCTCATCAATATCTCACATCCCATCAGCCGATCTCATGCCTCATCAGTAAATAATGAGATGTAGACTTAGTCCAAGAGGTGCCTTAAGGCAGAAGGACTCTTGGACTAATTCTACATAAGTAATTTATGAAGAGTCGCAATATTTCATCTTTAGTGCCACCCTTTTTCATCCATTAGATCATATAAAAATAGCCATTCAATGGCTCTAGAAAGGGATGCCCATTCAGTAAGAAGGCATGGAGATTATCTTTGAATAGTCAAAGTCCCAAGAGACTTTGACTTGATCCAAGAGGTGTCAAGGAGGAGTGGGTGGCATGGAGTCTTGGGCGGCAAGGGGTCTTGGGCGATAAAAAATCCCTTCTCAAAATAATAACGAAGTATTTCATCTACAAAAGGACTCTTCTATGCTCCATATCTGATGTCCATGCCAATATAAAAATTTATGTGACATAACAAAATGGAAAAAGTTAAAGAAGGTAGGCGCCAACTAATTCCATGCGCCAAAGAATTCTTTGCGCATGAAAGACTTCCCACGCATAAGAGAGAGACTCTCTGGTGCATGGGATTCAGGTATGTGGTACCCCAACTAAATCTCAATCAGTCTAGGTTAATCCAATTCAAGGCCAAATCCTATTTGGCTCAAATCAAATCTAAATTAGCCTAAATCGGAAGCCGATTCGAATCCAATTCGAAAGTAGGTGCTAGGGTTTGCTACATGTGTTAGCATGTTCATCTTGCAAATATGATCTAATCCAATTAGACCCTTAATCAACTCTCTTTGTGTGTGATCCATTGGGTTCCACATCTAACCAGCAGTGAGTCTGAGTGTGATTTGACCTAATCTGGTAAGAACTCAACCAAACCGATTTAGGTCAAAACTAGCCAACCCAATTTGACTTAATTTAGAACACTTTCTAATTTAGTGATCAAATTAAAATTTTAATTTGATCGAACCCACAAGACATGATTGACGTCTAGTAATGTATCATGACTTTTCGAAAGATGTAAAATTTTGATGAAAATATCAAAAATATCCTTCAGTGAAAATTATCATGCAACTAGATCCTTCGATCTTCCTGCATCCTGAATATGACTCTGGGTATGGAAATATGTCAACCCCAATATCATATTCATTTCTCTTTCAATCTTATGATGATGATTCATTTAATGAAACATTAGAAACCATTTCTAATTTTTCATCATGCTTTGATCAAAGTCTTCCTGAATCATCATTTGTTTGAAGCAAGTAGGATGCTATTTCCTCTTACCAGGAGAGATCGATTCCATGTTAACCTACTCACAACCTTCATATATATAATCTACCATATCTAGATCATCCGTATATAACTGAGTCATGAATGAGTATGAACCAAAATATGGATTTATATATATAAGATTCTATGGTAGTTTCAGATCAAAGGATTACATGCACAAATTCCACTATGAGAACCATCTATTGACATGTAGATAAGACACCATTAGATATTCTCGACTTGAATCAATTCAGTGAACTCATTCTCTAATGAGCACCTACATTCTTTTATTAGTGTCATACACAAGCTATTGTGAGATCAATCACCCTCTCAATTGAGCATACAAAGAATATGCTAGTCTTACCAAAAAACATTGATCCCTAACTCAATGTCCCATCGACTAAGAATATTTAAATTAGGATTTTAATGTTTTAGGTCTCACTGGTATGATCTCATCATAATTCTCAAACCATAGCCCTAATTTATAGGATTCATCATAATCTTAAATAATAAGATACTGCATATGATGAAATAAATGCCTTTATTTATTAAAAATGTCATTACATGAATTTGGAAGACAAAGAACATCCCAAAAAATTAATTGGCTTGAGGACATATTCCTTTCAATCTCCCACTTGCACTAAAGCCAATCGCCCTTATATTTTATTCCCATACAACCAAGGTAGCGATCAAATCGTTGTAGTGGTAAAGCCTTAGTGAATGGGTCTGCTATGTTGTTCTTTGTGTCCACTCGTTCTATGACTACATATTGTCTTTCAATAATTTCTTGAACGAGATGGAAAAATCTTAGAATGTGTTTGGATTTATGATGAGACCTTGGTTCCATTGCTTGAGCAATAGCTTCAGTATTATCACAGTAAAGTGGTACTAGATTCTCAATTTCAAGAATAACTCCCAATTCAGTGATGAACTTCTTCATCCAGACAGCTTTCTTGGTGGCTTCACTTATAGCTATGTATTCTGCTTCAGTGGTTGAGTCAGCTACAGTTGGCTGCTTAGTACTCTTCCAACTTACTGCTCCACCATTTAGAGTAAAGACATATCCTGAAATGGATTTGCTATCATCTGGGTCTGATTGAAAACTAGAATCATCTAATTTAAGATCAGAACCACTATATACTAGAAAAATATTTTTAGTCCTCAAGTAGTTAAGAATATTTTTCACAGCTTTCCAATGATCCTCTCCTGGATTAGCTTGAAATCTACTTGCAATGCCTAAAGCATAAGCAACATCAGGCCTTGTACATAACATGGCATACATTATTGATCCAACAGCCGAAGCATAAGGAATAGAACTCATTCTATTTCTCTCTTCAGGTGTCTTAGGAGACATCTTTTTAGAGAGATGTATGCCTTGACTCATGGGTAAATAACCTCTTTTACTCCCATCCATACTGAATCTTTTCAGTATTAAGTCAATGTACCTTGATTGGGACAAGCCTAGCATCCTCTTAGATCTATCTCTATAGATCTTTATTCCTAGTATATAGGATGCTTCTCCCAAATCTTTCATGGAAAACTTATTTGATAGCCATAATTTGACTGATTGTAACATTGGGATATCATTCTCAATGAGGAGTATGTCATCTACATACAGAACCAAGAAGACTATGGTTCTTCCACTAGTTTTCTTGTACACACATGGTTCATCAACATTCTTGATAAAACCAAACTCTTTTACTGTTTCATCAAAATGGATGTTCCAACTCCTTGATGCTTGCTTTAATCCATAAATGGATCTCTTAAGCTTGCATACCTGATTTGGTCTCTCATTTGACTCAAATCCCTCTGGCTGTGACATATAGACCTCCTCCTCAAGGAAACCATTAAGGAAGGTAGTCTTTACATCCATTTGCCATATTTCATAATCGTGGTATGCTGCTATAGCAAGCATAATCCAAATAGATTTGAGCATGGCAACAGGTAAAAATGTTTCATCATAATCAATCCCCTATTTTTGCCTAAAACCCTTAGCCACCAATCTGGCCTTATAGATTTCTATTTAACCATCAGCTCCAATCTTTTTCTTAAAAATTCATTTGCATCCAATAGGATTTATATCCTCCAGTGCATCCATCAAAGTCCATACTTTGTTGGTGTGTATGGATTCTATTTTGGATTGTATGGCAGCCAGCCATTTATAAGAGTCTTTACTTTTGACTGCTTCTATATAGGTCAGAGGTTCGTCATTCTCAATGACTTGGGCTTCATTATTCTCAATAATGAAACCATACCTCACAGTTGTATTTCATACTCTTTTAGACCTATGGATAGGAGTTATGTGTTCTGGTTCTTTTATGTGACTATATGGTTGAGAAATTTCTAATTATTTTTCCTGAACTTCACTAAGTTCAATATTTCTGCCACTACCCTTTTCTAGGATAAATTCCTTTTCCATGAAAGTGGCATGCCTACTTACAAATACCTTTTGTTCAGTAGGATGGTAGAATAAATATCCTATACTATTTCTAGGATATCCTATAAATAGACATCTGTCTGATCTAGCATCAAGTTTATGTCCAAAATTTCTTTTGACATAAGCTGGACAACCCCATATCTTAAGATACTTAAGATTAGGTTTCTTACTTCTCCATATGTCATATGGAGTACTAGATACAGATTTAGAAGGAACTCTATTCAAGATGTAAATTGCAGTCTCCAGAGCATGACCCCAGAAGGAAAATAGGTAAATTCAGTGAAGCACATCATGGACCGTACCATATCTAATAAGGTACGATTTTTTCTTTCGGCTACACCATTTAATTGTGGTGTATAAGGAGGTGTCCATTCAGAGAGAATCTCTTTAACTTTAAGATAGTCTAGAAACTCACTAGATAAGTATTTTCTCCCCTGATCAGATCGAAGGATTTTTATACATTGTCCAGTTTATTTTTCGACCATACTTTGATACTCTTTAAATTTATCAAAGGCTTCTGATTTGTGTTTCATAAGATACACATATCCAAACCTAGATAAATCATCAGTGAACGTTATAAAATAAGAGTATCCTCCTCTAGCTTGAGTTGTCATAGGACCACATACATCCGTATGTACAAGTCCTAATAACTCATTTGTCCTTTCTCCATGTCCACTAAATGGAATCTTGGTCATTTTACCCATGAGGCATGATTCACAAGTTTCCAATGATTCATAATCAAAAGGATCAAAGAACTTTTCTTTGTATAACTTGTTAATCCTAGCCTCACTAATATGACCTAATCGACAATGCCAAAGTAAAGTATTATTTATGTCATCTCTCTTACGTTTTCTATTTTCATCAATATGAAATATATTGTCATCCAAACATAGAGTCAACAAACCATTGCTAAATATGCCAAAACAAATATTTTCATTAGAATATTTGATCGAGCAACCTTCGCTCGTTACATTAAGACTATAACCTTATTTTAATAACAAGGGTATAGATATAATATTTCTAATGATCTTAGGCATATAATAATAATTTGTAAGCTCTAAGATCTTCCATAAGGTAACTTCAATATATTTGTCCCTACAGCTTCTGCTTGGATAGACTCTCCTCCAGCGCCATAGAGCTTGAAGTCACCTTTCTTCAAACTCTTAATTTTCTGCAGCCCCTGCAAAGATTTGCAGATATGAAAACCACAGTCGGTATCTAATACCCAAGAATTTGAAATGAAAGAATTTAATGATAATATAGTATGTATCTCATACATACCTTTTGGTGCATTATTTGCACCAGACTTCACGATTGCAAGGTAAGCCTTGCAATTCCTCTTCCAATGACCTGCTTTGCCACAGTGAAAATAGGTCGTTTGTTCGGAGACCTTCTTCCCCTTTTTCTTCTTATTTATACCACTTTTAGGATTCAACCTTCTCTTTGAATCCTTTTTGCCTGCCTTCTTCTTGGAGATCCCTTCCTACAAGAAGAAGAGGAGCCTTATCTTTCTTGATATGGCTTTCTACTATCTTGAGCATATTTAATAGCTCAGATAAGGAAGAATTTAGTTTGTTCATGTGATAGTTCATGATAAACTGAGAAAATGATTCTGAGAGTGATTGCAAGGATCAAATCCTGACTTAACTCTCCATCCATAACAAAACCTAATTGACTTAATCGAGTGATTAGGTCAATTACCATCAAAACATGATTTTGTATGGATGTTCCTTCTGTCATTCTTGCACGAAACTAATTGCTTAGATATCTCATATCTAGCAGTCCTACTATGCTCTCCATAAAGCTCTTTTAGATTGAGCAATATGGATTGAGTGTCCATGCTATCATGCTGCCTCTGTAATTCATTATTCATAGAGGCAAGTATGATGCATTTGATAGTAAGAAAATCATTTTGCCACATCTTGTATGTGGACTTATCTTCATCTATGGCATCATTTCCTAATGGCTTAGGATCAGGGGCATCAAGAATATAGGAGAGTTTTTCTTGACTGAGGAGTACTTTTAGGTTTCTCAACCAGTCAACATAATTTTGACCAGTAAATTTATTTGAATCCAAAATTGAATGCAATGAAAGTGAAGAAGCCATTTAATCTACATAATAAAGAACAATATATAAGCAAACAACTCATGATGACAAACATAATTAAATTAGGACTTTAATTTAATTATGTCTCCTACTATTTAATCAAAAATCATAATCCTCTTATTGATTTTCTTAGTGAGAATAAGATCTTAATTCCTTATAAAAGGTCTTGTGGTTGCACAACAAATCTGTTATAAGTTTAAAGGTAGGAAACTCTTTCCAATTGCACTTTATGCAACTCTAAAGAAAACTTTTGCTTCTAAAATATTAATATACTTGTGTTAGTACAACAAACTTTAATATTTTAGTTTAAATAGAATCCTTTATTTCTATACAGTCAAAATGAAATATGACTACTTTTGTGGTCACACAATAAAGCAGTATATTCAAAATGCTGTAAGCATCTCAATACACTAGATTAATATTACATCATTCCCATGATAGTTCTTGTGGTTACACAATAAAACTAATATGGTTCTGGACATAATAAGAACCTACTATGAAGGAAGGCCTTAATGTAGTGAATATAATACTAAGCATTTTAGTCTAGAATTAAATTAATCAAATCGACCAGATAAGTGGGAAAGAAGTGGGAGTCCCCCTGTTGCTTTTCTTAGATATCAATAAATTGGCCAAGTCAGATAATAGAACCAATTAAAAACCACATTCTCTTTACCAATCATGAACCATTTATCCTAGACATTGATTGATCAATTAAACATCCCGACTGATACAACTATAGATTAATTACACTAAAACTTAATACAAATTTTTAAAGAGAGATTTAAAAGGTCTCGATGTACATTCTAATTTAAAACAAACTAAATGCCTAATAGCATCAATTATAATAAAATTTATATATATCTACTAACATGTATAATTATTCTAGGACAACCATCATTATATAGTGAATACTTTCCACTATATCAGGGCAACCTTGATAGAATAATATATACATCATAATCTCATTATGATAAATAAAAGAACATGATCTCATTATATAAATAACATGCAAATAAACACAAAAAAAAAAGTATCATACTTTTCTTTTGTGCCATTATATTATAAGCAAAGCATTATATGATTTAACCTAATAAGGCTTGCTCTGATACCACTGATAGGTTTGGTGTGCAGGGCGAAAGCATGGATTTCAAAGCAAAAACATGAAATCATATAAACCAAACCCAAACCCTAGGACCACCTCATTAGCAATTAAATCATATAATATGCATTTGTAACAAAAAAGAAAGTATCAGAATATACCTTTTATCGCTAAACCCTAAATTGATCTTGATCGTCGGTAGCAGTCCGTCAGGTTTTTCACCAGGTGTCCACGTATTCATCCTCCAATGTTGATCCACACAAAGACTTTATCAAGACACCAGCACCTCTAATTTATATAATTAGAGTTCTAATAATAAAAACTTTAATTAAAAGGGCACTTTAGCCTTTATGTCACCTTCCTTGCCTCTCCTTATCATCTTTCTTTTTTCTTTTGTCTTCTTAATTTTCCTTCCTAATCTCTTAGTCTTAAGATGACTTCTTATCCATATAAGGACAAGAGCTAGACAAGAGAAAGGAAGAAAGAAAATTGGATAAAAAAAAATTATTGTAAGAAAGAAAGATAATTTTCTTACATACACAAGGCTCTAGGTGCGCACCCTTATTTATAATGTACGTTGGGGTGCCAACTAAATTTCTCATGCCCTTTCCTCATCAATAACTCACGCCCCATCAGCCAATCTCACACGTTATCAGTAAATAACGAGATGTAGACTTAGTCCAAGAGGTGCCTTAAAGCAGAAGGACTCTTGAACTAATTCTACGTAAGTTATTTACGAAGAGTTGCAATATTTCATCTTTGGTGCCACCCTTTTCCATCCATTAGATCATATAAAAAAGGCCATCCAATGGATCTAAAAAGGGATGCCCATTCAGCAAGAAGGCGTGGAGATTATCTTTGAATAGTCAAAGTCCCAAGAGACTTTGACTTGGTCCAAGAGGCGTCAAGGAGGAGTGGGCGGCATGGAGTCTTGGGTGGCAAGGGGTCTTGGGAGACAAAAAATCCCTTCTCAAAATAATAATAAAGTATTTCATCTATAGAAGGACTCTTCTATGCCCCATATATGATGTCCATGCCAATATAAAAATTTACATGACATAACAAAATGGAAAAAGTCAAAGAAGATAGGCGCCAACTAATTCCATGCGCCAAAGAATTCTTTGCACATGAAAGAATTCCCACGCAAAAGAGAGAGACTCTTTGGCACATGGGACTCAGGTATGTGGTGCCCCAACTGAAGCCCAATCAGTCTAGGTTAATCCAATTCAAGACCAAATCCTATTTGGCTCAAATCGGATCTAAATTAGCCCAAATCGGAAGCCAATTCGAATCCAATTTGAAATCAGGTGCTAGGGTTTGCTACATATGCTAGCATGTTCATCTTGCAAACATGGTCTAATCTAATTAGATCCTTAATCAACTCTCTTTGTGTGTGACCCATTGGGTTCCACATCTAACCAGCAGTGAGTCTGGGTGTGATTTGACCTAATCTGGTTAGAACTCAACCAAACTGATTTAGGTTAAAACTAGCCAACCTAATTTGACTTAATTTAGAACACTTTCTAATTTAATAATTAAATTAAAATTTTAATTTGATAGAACCCATAAGACATGGTTGATCTCTAGCAATGTATCATGACTTTTCGAAAGATGTAAAATTTTGATGAAAATACCAAAAATACCCTTTAATGAAAATTACCATACAACTAGATCCTTCGATCTCCCTGCATCCTGAATATGACTCTAGGTATATTCATTTCTCTTTTAATCTTATGATGACGATTCATTTAATGAAACATTAGAAACCATTTCTAATTTTTCATCATGCTTTGATCAAAGTCTTCTTGAATCATCATTTGTTTGAAGCAAGTAGGATGCTATTTTCTCTTACCAGGAGAGATCGATTCCATGTTAACCTACTCACAACCTTCATATATATAATCTACCATATCCAGATCATCCCGTACATAACTGAGTCATGAATGAGTATGAACCAAAATATTGATTTATATATATAAGATTCTATGGTAGTTTCAGATCAAAGGATTACATGCACAAATTTTACTATGAGAACCATCTATTGACATGTAGATAAGACTCCATTAGATATTCTCAACTTGGATCAATTCAGTGAACTCATTCTCTAATGAGCACCTACATTCTTGTATTAGTGTCATACATAAGTTATTGTGAGATCAATCATCCTCTCAATCGAGCATACAAAGAATATGCTAGTCTTACCGAAAAACATTGATCTCTAACTCAATATCCCATCAATTAGAAATATTTAAATTAGGATTTTAAAATTTTAGGTCTTACTGGTATGATCTCATCACAATCTTAAAATCATAGCCCTAGTTTATAGGGTTCATCATAATCTTAAATAATAAGACACTGCACATGAAAAAATAAATGCTTTTATTTATTAAAAATATCATTACATGAGTTTGGAAGACAAAGAACATCCCAAAAAATTAATTTGCTTGAGGGCATATTCCTTTCACATAGGTATCATAATCTTAATTCTTAATTAAGTTTAGGGTTCACAAACGAAACATGTAAATAAAATCTTGGGGTTTCAAGATCTAGAGTTTTGTAGAAAATAAGTTCTTGATTTCTGATTAAGGATGAATGCGCAGCACCCATACACATCATAAGAACACCCCATCGAATGGAAGAAGAGGGCATTTAAATCCTACTTTATTCTTATGACCGGGTGGCCAAGGAGAATGCCTTAATCAAAAATATAAGACTACAAAGCTAGTTAGATCTACATCATATATCTCATGTATAAAAATTGATCTAACTATAAACATATTTTATATACATCTCATGTATTATATCATGCATATTTTTAGATCTAAATTATCTCATAATTCATCTAAAAAATTAAATTTAAATTGATCACATCAAAATAAATTATATTCTAGACAATTATGTAGAACTGTTTTACAACTAGTCTAAACATACATTCATCATATCTCATATGAACCAAAAATTAAATAATTTTATTTTCTATTTTTAGATATTATTATAACAATTATGTTAGATATGCGTGCCCTAGAAGCCAGAATTGCCTGACACTTGTAATACACTTCTAGGGGTAAAATTATAATTTTGATTATAAATAATAAAATGGGTTATTTTCTATCACATAAGTATATTTAGTATCTGTGATACATCCTTTGAGTTAGTGGTAATGATAATTCTTATTTTCAAGAGTTGAAAATTTAAGACAAGAATTTTCATTATTAACTCATAAAATGCTCCTGACCGTAAGATTATCATGAGGATGGTGATTGATCTGGAAGGTTAGTGTATAATCGCTTCTTTGTAGTAGATGAGTCTTAAGTCTACCGTGTAGAGACACCAGAGCGAGAGTACAGATACTCGTTAAAGAATGAGGGCACTGAGCGTGACCACCTCGAGTAGTCATAAGGAAGTCTACCTTCTCATCAATGACTGACTCGATGCTGCAGTGGTGTGTCTGGTTCTTTGAGCTGAGGTGCATCGGCAGTTCACCTTGAGGGTGTTATAGTTTGACTACACCATGACACGATCTCCTAGCCATTCGGAATCTAAGGTGTATGTTGGCTATAGCATGTTCATTGTAAGAATTGGATTGCACCAAGATGGAATCTATCTAGCTCGATGGATGAGGAGCAGCCCTATGATGATCATGAGAATCAAGTCCATAAGCCCATGGCCATGGCAGAGAGTGAAATAATAGAAAGAGTTTCTATTAAGATTTTTACATCGAACTTGAATCGAATGATTAAATCATATGATAGAAATTAGGATTTGACAAATTCACCTTAACCCTAATCTGATCGGGGCTCAAGATAGAAGAACTTAATCACACAAGTAGCTGCATCGAGAGGTTCATTTTTAGTTTTGATTGATTGCCACCATATGCTGCTAGATGTCATTGGTGGATTTTGGGAGCAATTAGAATGATTTAGATGATTGATCATTCTAAGTTGTCTGAATCAGAAGAGTTTCGATCCATCGAAAGGAGTATCGATGATGTCGATGATGGAGATCATGACATATTCCATTACCATACAGAATTGAACCTAACTAGATCACACAAATAAGGGTTTGGATCTGGATATCATCAATTAGACTTACCCGATTCAATTGATTTGAATAAGATTCAATTAAGTTCAAGGAAATCATGCTAGCACACGATTGAGCCTAACATTCTCCTTTTTCAATCATAAAAGTTGTCTCGACTAAGTCAAATGAGTTTGTGCTCACTCAGGTACCTTTACCTGGTCTGATTGGAGCTTGTCCAAGTTAGAAAATGGTTATCTTAATTTATGAGATAAATTTGAGACAACATCTGCCATTTTTCGTCACCTGCTAATTCTTGTACTTTGACTTGGTCAAATATTGACCTTTGACCCTTGGACATCTGCCCATGTATCATGCACTTATTGGAGAGCAGATAGTGGCTTGTCCCCTCTCTAAAAATTGGAAAGAAGGGGGTGCATGTCTAGGATGGCCTGCGCCCATGGATAGGGATGCTAGAGTCCCAAACGGATGGGACTCCAGGTTGCTTCTTGGTTTCTACATAGGTGGCCCTTGGGTGTCTACTTTGACCAGTCTTAGGCACCATCTAAGAATGAACCTATGGGTCTCTCATCTGATTGGATCAGGTGATGTCATCCCATCAATCAGATTTAGATCTGATTGCACAAAGCAACATGATTGGCTGGGGTGATGCAGCACTGCATGGCGCAGCATAGTCTATAAAAGACCCTATCTGCACCCACTTTTGAGAGCTCCTCTTCCAAGCTACACCCTAAGGCTGCCCCACTCCCTTCTCCATACCACCATCTGGCCCTCTCCCTCCTCTCCGTGCTCAAGGAAGTTTGGCCTTCAGATTAGTGCGAGTCATGCAAGAAAAGGGTGACGAAAAAGGAAGAAGGCAGCACTACTGCAGAGATGAGGGGTGATCTTCAGAAGAAGTTTTGAAGATTTTTCAAATCTGATTCAGATCTAATTTTTAGAGAAAAAAAGGAAAAAGAGAAGATCTCTAGATCCAGCCTGAGTGGATACCGGTAGAGGCCAGGCGCTTGCATGGCTAGATCCAGAACCTTAGGGCTTCGGCAAGATCATCAACGGGTAATCAGATTACCCAGAATCAAGGTAAAATTAATTTAGAATTAATTTAGTTTTATTTTCTTATTCATTAGATCATAAAATCAGATCTGAAAAGTGTTAAATCTGATTAGGATCTAAGAGATGATTTTTGAAATATACCTCTCGATCCAATCAGATCTGAGCGAACCTGACCCCAAAAAGTTAGGATTTTCCTTCAACTGGTATCAGAGCCAGGTTCTTATAAAATTTTTTTTAGATCTAATTTAATTTAATTAATTATTAATTTTAGATATCATATGAGATATGATTAGATCTAAAATCAAAAAAATAGAAAATTAAAATTAATTAATCTAGATATAATATTTATGAGACACATAACTAGACAAGCTATAGAATTATTCTATGTGTAGTCTAGTATAATTATATTTTTTATTTGATTAAATATGATTTTTAGATCTATTTATTTTCTATTTTTTAATATTATAAATGTTATATTTAGATCTAAAAATAAAAAATAAATTAAATTTAATTTGTTCATATGAGATATGGTAGTTGCATGTTTAGACAAGTTGTAGAATAGTTTCGTAAATAGGTCTAGATTAAATTTTATTTGCTAAGATCAAATTTAAATATAATTTTTTAGATGATTATGAGATAATTTAGATCGGAAAAATATGCATGCATGATATATGTGATATATACAAAACATGTTTTAATTAGATCTATTTTTTTATATGAGTTATATGCTTAGATCTAATTAGTTTATGTAGATTAGTTGTTTTTCTGATTAAGGCGTTCCCCTTGGCCATCCGATCATAAGAACAAAGTAGGGCTTAAAGACCCTCTTCTCTCATTCGATGAGGTGTTCTTATGATGTGTAGGGGTGCTGCACGTTTGTCCTTAATCAAAAATTGAAAACTTACTTTCTGCAAAATCCTAGATCTTGAAACCCTAGGATCTTATTTACATGTTTTGTTTAAGAACCCTAACTTAATTAATAATTAAGTTTATGAAATATAGATTAGGTCTAAAATTAAGAATTTTAGATCTAAGACATATTCATAAATCTGGGTTCGGGCTTAGGTAGCTCAATTAGGTCCAGCGGTTGATCAAACCGAATCAAGAGTTGGTTAGATGGGATCAACAATGCTTAAATTGACCAGCCTAAAAGGATTAAGTCTGGGTCAAGATCGAGTCACGTGAGTGATCGATCAAGCTAAGACCTAATTAGGCTCAATGGTTAGAGTCTGGATTATAGGCTAATCTGATTGGTTCTATCTCAACTATTTGGTGTCTAAGGTAAGTTTGACAGATACGACCGACTGATTTTTAATTGGGAGACTCGAGTGCGCTCTTATCGAGTTAATGGCATATCCCTTCTACTAGTCTCACTTTTCTGGCCATGTTTGTTGACTCAGTTCTAATCTGAGGTGGTCAATAATCCAAACTAATCCATGGCACTAGGTTAGTCATAATGGTTATGACTATGTCAAGTCTAGTTTAATGAAACCTAAATCAAATCTTCCTAAGAAAAGATTAAGTCAAAGGTCTTCCACCATTGTAGATGTGCGGGCCCTTCTCAGGGTTGATTGTTCTCGACTGGTTATAGTGGCTCAGTTACACTGAGAAGATGCAACCATGTCTATTAGGCATTGAATGCTATGTGCTGGAGGATGAATTTAGCTCAATGTTTCGGATACGGTGAGAGACTCAATTAAAAATCCAATCTATGCAAATGGTGGGTCTGACTTAACTAAGGAGTGGATCAATATTTCGGACATGATGAGATTCATGAATTAGAGACCAAGTTTGGGTGTACCATGATTAGAGAATCATTAGACAAGATTTGTTCATCCATTGGCTAACCCATCATCAATAACCGTTAGGTGAGGTGATGAGTAAGTCGATGGGACCGCACCACCCACTAGAAATTAGTAATCATGGAGATTTTTGCATCTCTATGGAGGGAGTGTAGGGATATGAGAAAATAGTGGAAGCTAATTTGTTTAAAAATAAAATCTCTAAATAAATTGGTTATGTCTTAATTACAATATCTAACTAGAAACATTGACTCTCTACACAAAAATATCTGCATCCTACCCACTAGCATGAATCCTGGACATCCATAGACTGATCGGATCAAATTACAAAAATTGACTCTGAAACTTCAAAATCATTTTGGCTTCTGAGAAGTTAACTCATGTATTAGACTAGGACCCTTCCACCTTACCAGCTCGTCCATCCATTGAACAAAGAGCATCTCTGGATAAGTAGACTGACGAAGATAATAAGGTCAGATACTACATGTTGGGCTCGATGTCTGATGAGCTTCAGTGCTACCATGAAGATATCAAAATCACTCATCAAATGTTGGCTCACCTACAAGAGATGTTTGATGAACAGAGTCGCACAGCCAAGTATCAAGTCACTAAATAACTGTTCAAGGCTAAGATGCGCGATGGGTAGTCAGTCCAAGATCATTGTCTGATGATGATCAAGGACTTGGAAGAGCTTGAGAAGCTCGAAGTGAGGTTGGACTTGGATCTATAGAATGACATAATTCTGCAATTCTTGACTGATGCATTTGGGCAGTTCATCATGAACTATCATATGCATAAACTTCAAAACTCCTTGGCCGAACTTATGAACATGCTGGTTACCACTGAGCTTTCCATGAAAGGTTCTAAAGACTTAGTACTTGCTATGGAATGGACTTCTTCCAAGAGAAAGTCTTTTAAAAAGAAGAAAAAATCTATGAAAAGCAGAAGGTGGAAGGAGGAAAGAAGAAAAAGGCAGAGCCGAAGAAGAAGGCCGCTGACAAAGGAAAGTGTTTCCATTGCAACAATGATGGCCACTAAAAGCGGAACTGTCCTACTAACCTAGCCACACTAAAGAAGAAGGAGGCAGGTCCTTCTGGAGGTATGCTCGTTATTGAGTCTAACCTTACGATTTCTTCTACATCCAGTTGGATGTTGACTCTGATTCTAGTGTTCACTTGTGCACTTCTATGCAGGTTCTTGAGGATAGCAGGAGGCTGAGGGATGGTGAAATGATCCTATGCATCAAAAATGGAGCAAGGGTTGCTGTCGTGGCCATGGGAACATACCCTCTTCAACTACCATCTGATTTAGACTTAGTATTAAAAGACTGTTATTATGTGCCTGCAGCAAGCAGGAATTTGATTTCTATTTCTTTCCTTACATTAGAAGGCTATGTAATTAGTTTTCTTAAGAACCATTGTAACATTCTTTATGAAAGAAATAAAATTACAAATGATTTCTTTATTAACGGTCTTTATTAGTTACATGTTGATGTATCTGTTTTTAACTTTGAGCAAAATATGAATGCCATAAAATTAAAATGTCCTAGGGATAGTCCTAATGATAGGTATCTATGGCACCTAAGATTAGGTCATATAGCAGAAGATAGGGTTAACAAATTGGAGAAAATTGGGCTATTGAGTCCATTGACTTTCCAGTCATATCCAATTTATGAATCCTATCTTCATGGCAAAATGACCAAGCTCCCTTTTGTAGGACATTGGGAAAGGGCCACGGATCTTCTTGCCCTAGTACATACAGATGTGTGTGGCCCATTCGATGTGCTAGCTAGAGGCAACTTAGTCTACTTCATAACCTTTATCGATGATTTATCTAGATATGGATATGTGTATCTTATGAGATACAAGTCTGAAGCATTTGAAAAGTTCAAAGAATTCAGACATGAAGTAGAAAAGCAAATTAGAAAATCCATTAAGGTTCTTCGATCAGATCGATGAGGTGAATACCTTAGTCAGAAATTTTTGGACTATCTCAAAGAAAATGGCATAGTCTCTCAATGGACTCCACCAGGAACACCTCAACTCAATGAAGTTTCAGAATGAAGGAACATGATCCTATTAGATATGGTCCGATCCATGATGAGCTTCACGAACCTTTCTGATTTTCTTTGGGGATACTGTTTGTTAACTGCAATATACTTACCGAATAGCGTTCCTTCTAAAATGGTTCCTACCACACCGTATGAGATATAGCATGGTAAGAAACTAAGTCTAAGTCATCTTAAAATTTGGGGTTGTCCGGCTCATGTCAAAAGACAACAAGTGGACAAGTTAGACTTTAGATCCTTTAGAGTTTGATTCATAGGATATCCTAAAGAGTCATTAGGATATTATTTCTACGTTCTAGAAGATCACAATATGATTGTGAGTCGACATGCCATCTTTCTTGAAAAATAGTTTATTCAAGATAGCAGCATTGGAAAGCAGATCAAGCTCGATGAGAAAGTCTCATAAGAGCAATGAGCTAAGGACCAAATGGAATCAAATAAGGTTAAGCCAATCCATACACTACCTCCACCTCATAGATCGGAAAGGATTTTTCGTCCCCCTGAAAGGTACTTAGGTACTATTTTAGAGAATATAAAGAAAATATTCCTCATAGGTAATGGGGTTCATGGTGATGATTCCAAAACCTATAACAAGGCGATATTAGATATCGACTCCAAGAAATGGTTAGAGGCAATGAAGTCAGAAATTGACTTGATGCACTCAAATCAAGTCTGGACCTTGGTAGATCCACCAGAAGGTATAGTACCTATTGGGTGTAAATGGATCTTCAAGAGAAAGATTGGTGCAGATGAAAATGTGGAGACATTCAAGGCTAGATTAGTGGCAAAAGGTTATAGTCAATACGAAGGTATTGACTATCCGGATACCTTTTCGCCAGTAGCTATGCTAAAATCCATTCGCACATTGCTTGCTGTTGCAGCCTATTTTGATTATGAAATATGGCAAATGGACGTGAAAATGAAATTCTTAAATGGATATCTTGAGGAAGATATCTATATGGAATAGCCGCTAGGTTTCACATCTAGTGATGATGATCACAAGGTATGCAAGCTACAAAGGTCCATATATGGACTTAAGCAAGCATCTCGAAGCTGGAACACTCGTTTTAATGATGTGATCAAAATATTTGATTTCATCAAAAATGAGAAGGAGCCATGTATCTTCAAAAAGGTCTGTGGGAGCGCTGTTGTCTTTCTCGTATTGTACGTGGATGACATCCTCCTTATCGAGAATGATATTCCCATGTTGACCATAGTTAAAATGTGGTTATCTAAAGAATTCTCCATGAAAGATCTAGGAGAAGCATCCTTTATTCTAGGAATTAAGGTCTATAGAGATAGACTGAATAGGATGCTAGGACTTTCATAGAAGATGTACATAGAGAAAGTACTAAAAAGGTTTAGTATGAAAAACTCTAAGAGGGGTTTAGTACCCTTCAGGCATGGCATTCATCTTTCCAAGAAGATGTGCCCTAGTACACTTGAGGAAATAGAATACATGAGCAAGATCTCTTATGCTTCAGCAATAGGGAGCCTCATGTATGCCATGTTATGTACACGACCTGATATAGCCCATGTCGTGAGTGTCACGAGCAAATATCAGTCGAATCCAGGTGAAGAACACTAGGCTTCTGTGAAATATATCCTTAAGTACTTGAGAAGAACTAAGGATATGTTGTTGGTCTTTGATAATGGAGAACTCCAAGTCCAGGAGTATACAGACTCAGACTTTATGTCCAATGTAGATGATCGAAAGTCGACATGTGGAAGTCTATTTTTATGCAATGGTGGAGCTATCAGTTGGAAAAGTTCCAAACAGATAGTGATAGTAGATTCTACAATGGAAGCAAAATATATCGCTGCATCAGAAGCTGCAAAGGAAGCATTCTAGTACAAGAAGTTTGCCATGGAGATCGGAGTAATGCCATCAGATACCATTCCTCTGTACTGCGACAACAATGGCGCAATAGCTCTTGCTAAGGAGCCAAGGTCTCACCAGAAATCCAAGCACAACGGCGGTGATACCACCTCATCCATGATTACCTCGAGAAGGATTACGTCGAGGTCAAGAGAGTCGACTCCACAGACAATGCGGCGGACCCACTTACAAAGCCGTTGGGCTAGCATAAGATCGAAGCCCATCTTAAAAAGATGGGACTTAGATTTGTAGACAATTGGCTTTAGGTCAAGTGGGTGTTTGTTAGATATATGTGCCCTAGAAGCCAAAATTGGCTGACACTTATAATACACTTCTAGGGGCAAAATTATAATTTTGACTATAAATAATAAAATGGGTTATTTTCTATCACATAAGTGTATTTAGTGTCTATGATACATCCTTTGAGTTGATGATAATGATAATTCTTATTTTCAAGAGTTGAAAATTTAAGACAAGAATTTTAATTATTAACTCAAAAAGTGCTCAAGACCGTAGGATCATCATGAGGATGGTGATTGATTTGGAAGGTTAATGTACAATCACTTCTTTATAGTAGATGAGTCTTAAGTCTACGGTGTAGAGACACCGGAGTGAGAGTATAGATACTCATTAGAGAATGAGGGCACTGAGCGTGACCACCTCGAGTAGTCATAAGGAAGTCTACCTTCTCATCGATGACTGACTCGATGCTACAGTGGTGTGTCTGGTTCTTTGACCTGAGGTGCATCGGTAGTTCACCTTGAGGGTGTTATAGTTTGACTACACCATGACTCGATCTTCTAGCCATTCAGATCCTTAAGGTGTATATTGGCTATAGCATATTCATTGTAGGAATTGGATTACACCAAGATGGAAACTATCTTCCTCGGTGGATGAGGAGCAGCCCTAGGATGATCATGAGAATCAAATCCATAAGCCCATGGCCATGACAGAGAGTGAAATAATAGAAAGAGTTTCTATTAAGGTTTTCACATCGGACTTGAATTGAATGATTAAATCATATGATAGAAATTAGGATTTGACGAGTTCACCTTAACCCTAATCTGATCGGGGCTCAAGATTGAAGAACTTAATCACACAAGTAGCTACACCAAGAGGTTCATTTTTAGTTTTAATGGGTTGCTACCATATGCTGCTAGGTGTCACTGGTGGATTTTGGGAGCAATTAGAATGATTTAGATGATCGATCATTCTAAGTTGTCTGAATCAAAAGAGTTCTGATCCATCGAAAGGAGTTTTGATGATGTCGATGATGGAGATCATGACATATCCCATTACCATATAGAACTGAACCTAACTAGGTCACACAAACAAGGATTTGGATCTGGATCTGGATATCATCAATTGGACTTATCCAGTTCAATTGATTTGAATAAGATTCAATTAGGTTCAATAAAATCGTGCTAGCACACGATTAAGCCTAACATTCTCCTTTTTCTATCATAAAAGTTATCTCAACTGAGCCAAATGAGTTTGTGCTCACTCAAGTACCTTTTTCTGATCTGACTGGAGCTTGTCCAAGTTAGAAAATGGTTGTCTTAATTTATGAGATAAATTTGAGACAACACCAACTATTTTTCATCATCTGCTAATTCTTGTACTTTGACTTGGTCAAATGTTGACCTTTGGCCCTTGGACATCTGCCCATGTGTCATATACTTATTGGAGAGTAGATAGGGGCTTGTCCTCTCTCTAGAATTTGGAAAGAAGGGGGTGCACGCCTAGGATGGCATGCGCCCATGGATAGGGACGCTGGAGTCTCATACAGATGGGACTCCAGGTTGCTTCTTGGTTTCTACTTAGGTGGCCCTTGGGTATCTACTTTGATCAGTCTTGGGCGCCATCTAAGAATGAACCTATGGGTGTCTCATCTGATTGGATTAGGTGATGTCATCCCACCAATTAGATTTAGATCTGATTGCACGAAGCAACATGATTGGCCGGGGTGATGCAGCACTACATGGCACAGTAGAGTCTATAAAAAGATCCTATCTATGCCCACTTTTGAGAGCTCCTCTTCCAAGCTACGCCCTAAGGCTGCCCCTCTCCCTTCTCCACACCACCATCTGGCCCTCTCCTTTCTCTCCATGCCCAAGGACGTTGGGCCTTCAGATTAGTGCGAGTCAGGCAAGGAAAAGCTGACGAAAAAGGAAGAAGGCAGCACTGCTGCAAAGATGATGGGTGATCTTAGAAGAAGTTTTGAAGATTCTCTAATTCAGATCTAGATCTAATTTTTGGAAAAAAGAAAGAGGAGAAGATCTCTAGATCCAGTCCGAGTGGATACCAGTAGAGGTCAGGCGCTTGCATGGCTAGATCCAGAACCTCAGGGCTTCAGCAGGATCATCAATGAGTAGTCAGATTATCCAGAATCAAGATAAAATTAATTCAAAATTAATTTAGTTTCATTTTTTTATTCATCAGATCATAAAATTAGATCTGAAAAGTGTCAGATCTAATTAGGATCTAAGAGGTGATTAAGATCTGATTATGATCATGCAAAACTATGTATAGAATAATTCTATTTTACAACTAGTCATGCATTTTATAAAACTTAGATCTAAATTATTTAATTTTAATTTTTTTGATTTCAGATCTAATCACATTTCATGTGATATCTAAAATCACCTAATTATTAGATCAAAAATAAATTTAAATCAGATCTAAATAGTTTATTAGAACCTGGCTCTGATACCAGTTGAAGAAAAAATCATAATTTTCTGGGTCAGGTTCGTTCAGATCTTCATTGGATCAAGAGAGATATTTCAAAATTTTTTTTTTTAATTCTAATTCAGATCTAAGATATTTTAGATTTGATTTTATAGATCTAATAAAATAAAATAAAAATAAATTAAATCTAATTTAATTTGTATCTTTTGTTGGGTAATCAGATTATCCTATGATGATCCAGTAGATTGCCTGAGGTTCTAGATCTAGCCATGCAAGTGCCTTGTCTTTACCAATATCCACTCAGGCTGGATCTAGAGATCTTCTCTTTCTTTATCACCTCTTCAAATATCAGATCTGGATCTAATTTGGAGGATCTTCAAAACTTCTTTTGAAGATTTAGAATCATCTCTTGCAGTAGTGCTGCCTTCATCCTTTCTTGTCACCTTCTCTTGCCTGCATCGCACCAAACTGGAGCCCAAATTCCCTTAAGCGTGGAGAGGAGAAAGGGGACCTAAAGATTGCATGGAGGAGGGAGAGGGGAAGCCTTGTGGTATGGGCTATTGGAGATTCTTTCTAAAGCTTGGCATAGATAGGGTTTTTATAGACCCTGCTGTGCCATGCAATGCCACATCATCCCGACCAATCATGTCACTTCGTGCAATCAGATCTAAATCTAATTAGTGGGATGACATCACCTGATCCAATCAGATGAGGGCCCCCTCAAATCATTCTTAGGTGGCACAAAGACTGATCAAAGCAGAGTCTCTTGGCGCCTCCTAAGTTGATTCCAAGAAGCAACCTGGAGTCCCATCTGTATGGGACTTCAGGCGTCCCTATCCTTGGGCGCATGCCTCCCTAGGCATGCACCCCCTCTTTTTCATTTTCTAGTAAGGGGACAATCTCCTATCTGCTCTCCTATGGGTGCGTGACATATGGGTAGATGTCTAAGTGTCAAAGGTCAACGTTTGACCAAAGTCAAAAGACAAGAATTGGTAGGTTATAAAAAATGGCAGGTGTTGTCACCAATTTATCTCATAAATTAAGACAACCTTTTTCTAACTTGGACAAGCTCTAGTCAGACCAAGTAAAGGTACCTAAGTGAGCATAAACACATTTGGCTCAGTCGAGATGACTTTTAATGATTGTAGAAGGAGAACGTTAGGCTCAATCATGTGCTAGCATGATTTTCTTGAACCTAATTGAATCTAATTCAAATCAATTGAACTGGATTAGTCCAATTGATGATATCTAGATCCAAACCCTTGTTTGTGTTACCTAGTTAGGTTTAGTTCTATATGGTAATTGGATATATCGTGATCTCTATCATCGATATCATTGAAATACCTTTCGATGGATCAAAACTTTTCAGATTCAAACAACTAGAATGATCGATCATCTAAATCATTCTAATTACTCTCAAAATCCACCAGTGACACCTAGCAGTATATGGTAGCAACCCATCAAAATTGAAAATGAACTTCTCGGTACAACTACCTATATGATTAAGTTCTTCTATCTTGAGCCCCGATCAGATTAGGGTTAAGGTGAACTCGTCAAACCCTAATTTTTTGTCATATGATTTAATCATTTGATTCAAGTTCGTTGTAAAAACCTTAATAGAAACTCCTATTATTTCACTTTGCCATGGCCATGGGCTTATGGACTTGATTCTCATGATCATCATAGGGCTGCTCCTCTTCTACCGAGGTAGATAGATTTTCTCTTGGTGCAATCCAATTCCTACAATGAATATGCTATAGCCAACATACACCTTAGGATTCTGAATGACTAGAAGATCGAGTCATGGTGTAGTCAAACTATAACACCCTCAAGGTGAACTATCGATGCACGTCAGGTCAAAAAATCAGACACACCACTGCAGCTTTGAGTCAGTCATCGACGAGAAGGTAGACTTCCTTATGATTGCTCGAGATGGTCACGCTCAGTGCCCTTATTCTCTAACGAGTATCTATACTCTTGCTCTGGTATCTCTACACCGTAGACTCAAGACTCATCTATTATAAAGAAGCGATTATACACCAATTTTTTGGATCAATCACCATCCTCATGATGATCCTACGATTAAGAGCATTTTATGAGTGGATAATAAAAATTCTTATCTTAAATTTTCAACTCTTGAAAATAAGAATTATCATTACCATTAACTCAAGGGATGTATCATAGACACACTAATACAAATTTATGATAGAAAATAATCTATTTTATTATTTATAATCAAAATTATAATTTTACCTCTAGAAGTGTATTACAAGTGTCAGCCAATTCTAGCTTCTAGGGCACATATATCTAACAACCTTTTCCACCTTCCAATGGATTTGAATATATTTTGGTGGCTGTCGATTATGTTTCTAAATGGATTGAAACAATAGCAACACGAACCAATGATCATAAAGTAGTCTTAAAATTTGTTCAGAAGAATATCTTTTCTAGGTTCGAATTTTCACGTGCTATCATTAGCGATGGAGGTACCCATTTTACAAATCATCAATTTCGAACTTTATTATGAAAATATGGGGTGACACATAAGATAGCTACACAATACCATCCCCAAACAAGTGGCCAGGTAGAAATATCTAATAGGAAAATTAAGAATATCTTACAAATGACTATTAGGCCTAATCGAAAAGATTGGTCAGATCGATTAGATGATGCATTATGGGCCTATAGGATAGCTTATAAAACCCCTATTGGAATGTCTCGCTATAGATTAATCTATGGAAAAGCATGTCACCTTCCAATAGAACTTGAACATAAAGCATATTAGGCAATAAAATAATTAAATTTTAATTTAAACCAAGTTGGTTCCAACCGAATGTTACAATTGAGTGAATTAGATGACTTAAGGTAAGAAGCTTATGAAAATTCAAAAATCTATAAGGAGAAAATGAAAGCCTTCCATGATAAACATATTTCAAGAAAAACCTTTGAACCAAATCAACAAGTTTGGTTATTTAACTCAAGGCTTCGATTATTTTCCAAAAAATTAAAATCCAGATGGGATGGACCTTAAATAGTTAATCATGTATTCCCACATGGTGCAATCAAACTCTATGATCCTAAGACTAGAGATTTCTTTAAGGTAAATGGTCAAAGGCTTAAACCATATATTGAAGGGATATCATTAAATCGAAACATTGACCAAGTATAATTAACAGAACCATAATGAATTAAACTACATCATGTCTGGCTGAAGACAATAAACTTAGCACTTGTTCGGAGGCAACCCAATATTTCTTGAATCTAATTTATTTTTTCTAGTTTATTTTCTTTTTAGGCTAAGCTGGAGAAGGATCAAAAGCTTTATGACCCATGCTAAATGAATAAACATAATTTACATCATTTTATTTATTTTTCCTCCCCATTGAGGATAATGTCAATTAAGTTGGTGGTTAAGAAAAAAAAATTAAAAAAAAATTTAAAATAAAAAAAATAAAAAATCAAATTTTAAAACTATTTTGAATTTTTTTTTAGATAAACCATATTTTAGGAAAGAGAATCTTAAGCAAAATAAACTAGGAAAAGTAATAAATTTAGAAAGTATTAGCTAATAATGGTAGTGAGTTAAGAAGTAGATTACTTGGTCAGGCCATTAGCAGCCTACTTAGGTTATTTAAAGGCTAACAACACTTCTAATTGCGCATGCACACTAATGAAGCAAAGTAGGTGTTGATTATAAGGGGAAGCGAGTCGAAGCAATTACTGTTAGATATATGTGCCCTAGAAGCCAGAATTGGCTGACACTTGTAATACACTTCTAGGGGCAAAATTGTAATTTTGACTATAATTAATAAATGGGTTATTTTCTATCACACATGTGTATTTAGTGTCTGTGATACATCCTTTGAGTTAATGGTAATGATAATTCATATTTTCAAGAGTTGAAAATTTAAGACATGAATAATCATTATTAACTCATAAACAGCTCCCGACCATAGGATCATCACGAGGATGGTGATTGATCCGGAAGGTTGGTGTACGATCGCTTCTCTTTAGTAGATGAGTCTTGAGTCTACGGTGTGGAGACACCGGAGCGAGAGTACAGGTACTCGTTAGAGAACGAGGGCACTGAGCGTGACCACCTCGAGTAGTCATTAGGGAGTCTACCTTCTCGTCAATGACTGACTCGATGCTGCAGTAGTGTGTCTGGTTCTTTGACCTGAGATGCATCGGCAGTTCACCTTGAGGGTGTTATAGTTTGACTACACCATTACTCGGTCTCCTAGCCATATGGAACCCTGAGGTGTATGTTGGCTGTGACATGTTCATTGTAGGAACTGGATTGCATCAAGATGGGATCTATCTACCTCGGTGGTAGAGGAGTAGCCCTATGATGATCATGAGAATCAAGTCCTGAAGCCCATGGCCATGGCAGAGTGAAATAATAGAAAGAGTTTCTATTTAGATTTTCACATTGGACTCGAATCGAATGATTACATCATATGACAGAGACTAGGGTTTGACGAGTTCACCTTAACCCTAATCTGATCGGGGCTCAAGATAGAAGAACTGAATCACACAGGTAGCTGCACCAAGAGGTTCGCATTCAGCTCTGATGGGTTGCCACCATATACTGCTAGGTGTCACTGGTGGATTTTGGGAGCAATTAGAATGATTTAGATGATCGATCATTCTAGCTGTTCGAATCAGAAGAGTTCTGATCCATCGAAAGGAGTTTCGATGATGTCGATGATAGAGATCATGACATATCCCATTACCATACAGAACTGAACCTAACTGGGTCACACAAACAAGGGTTTGAATCTGGTGATCATCAATTGAACTAATATAGTTCAATTGATCTGAATGAGATTCAATTAGGTTCAAGGAAATCGTGCTAGCACTCGATTGAACCTAACGTTCTTCTTTTGCTATCATAAATAAGTCGTCCTGTCTGAGCCAAAGGAGTTTGTGCTCAAACAGAAGTCTTCTTATGGTCTGACTGGAGGTTGTCCAAGTCAGAATAGGTTGTCTTATTTGTAAGACATTACCTGCCAATTTTTGGTCACCTGCCATTTCTTGGTTCTTTGACTTTGGTCAAAAGTCTACCTTTGACTGGTCAAACGTTGACCATTCACCCTTTGACTTTTGACCACATGTCATGCACCTATTGGAGAGCTGGTGGGGGCTTGTCCCCCTGCCAGAACCTGGCAAGGAGATGGGCGCACGCCAAGGGAGGCGTGAGCCCAAGTAAGGAGGCGCCATGGAGTCCTTGTTGGGACAAGGACTCCATCTCCCTTTAGGATTCCAATGAGAGTTCTTCTAAGAATCCAGTTTGACTGGTCCAAGGCACTCTCCAAGTAGGAATCCAGGGGACTCTAATCCCACCAATCAGATTTAGATCTGATTTCACAAAGGGTTGTGATTGGTTGGGAGGAAGATGACTTGGATCACGCTTAGTCTATATAAGAGACCCAGCGCCCAAGTGAAAAAATAATCAAAATAATCAAGAAGCAATCTTCCCACGCCCCAAGGCTGCCTCTCTCCCCTTTCTCCACGCCATACTCTCATCTCCCCTTGCTCTCCACGTCCAAAAGTGTTTTGGATTTGGATTGGTGCGATTTAGATCAAGAAAAGGAGATCAAAAGCAAGAAGGCTGCGCTGCTGCGAAGAACGACTGCAGATCTTCAAAAGGAGTTTTGAAGATCCTCCAGATCAGATCCAGATCTGATTTTTGGAGGCGTGATAGAGAAGAAGAGGATCTCCAGATCCAGCCCGAGTGGATACCGGTAGAGGCCAGGCGCTTGCGTGGCTTGATCCAGAACCTTCCGCTGCAAACAGGATCATCAACAGGGTAATAGGATTACCCTATTCAGGTAAATTGAATGTGATTTAATTTATCCTTTTCATTTAATTTTTATTAAATAAATAAGAATCAGATCTGAAGCATCCCTGATCTGATACAGATCTAAGAGAAAAATTTTTGAAATATATCTCTTGATCTGATCAGATCTGAACGAACCTGGTCAGGGAAATCAGGATTTCCCTTCAAGTGGTATCAGAGCCATGGTTCTAAAAATAGTTTAGATCTGATTTTTAATTTTATTTTAATTAAAAATAACGTGATTTCAGATGTCACATGAGATGTGATCAGATCTGAAATCAGGAAAATTAAAATTAAATGATTTGGATCTAAGAACATGAAGATATGCATGACTAGTTCTAGTATAGAATAGTTCTATAGAATAGTTTTGCATGTCTTTGATTTAATATGATTAAATCATATTTTAGATCTTCTTATTTACTGTTTTCTGATATTATAAGTGTTATAATAACATCTGATAAACAGCAAATAAAAATTATTTAATTTTAAATATCATATGAGATATGATAGATGCATGACTAGACTAGTTGTAGAATAGTTCTACATAATTGTCTAGATTAGAATTTATTTTGATTAGATCAATTTAAATCTAATTTTTCAGATTATTATGTGATAATTTAGATCTGAAAACATGCATGATTATGATACATGAGATGTATGCAAAATATGCCATGGTTAGATCTAAATTTGTATATGAGATATATGATATAGATCTATAACTGTTTTGTAGTATTGAATGTTTATTGAATGTTCCTGATTAAGGCGTTCCCCTTGGCCGTCCGGTCATAAGAACGAAGAAGGGTTTAAAGGCCCTCTCTTCCCATTCGATGGGGTGTTCTTATGATGTGTAGGGGTGCTGCGCGTTCGTCCTTAATCAGAAACCCAAAAACTTACTTTCTGCAAAACCCTAGATCCTGAAACCCTAGGATTTATTGTGCATATTTTGTTTATGAACCCTACTTAATTAAGAATTAAGTTTATGGAATATTAATTAGGTCTAAAATTGAGAATTTCAGATCTAAGACATATTCATAATACTGGGTTCGGGCTTGGGTAGCTCAATTAGGTCTAAGCGGTTGATCAAACCGAATCAAGAGTTGGTTAGATGGGATCAACAATGCTTAAATTGACCAGCCTAATAGGATTAAGTCTGGGTCAAGATCGAGTCACGATCAAGCAAGACCTAATTAGGCTCAGAGGTTAGAGTCTGGATTGTAGGCTAACCCAATTGGTTCTGACTCAACAATTTGGTGTCTAAGGTAAGTTTGGCACAGACGACCGACTGGTTTTTAATTGGAAGCTACTCGACCTGAATGCGTTCTTGTACGAGTTAATGGCATATTCCTTCCACCGGTCTCACTTACCTGGCCATATCTGTTGACACAGTTCTGATCTGAGGTGGTCAATAATCCGAGCTGACCCATGCCACTAGGTTAGTCATAATTGTTATGACTAAGCCAAGTCTAGTTTAATGAGACCTGAATCAATTCTCCCTAAGAAAAGATTAAGTCCGAGGTCTTCCACCATTGTAGATGTGCGGGCCCTTCCCGGGGTTGATTGTTCTCGGCTGGATACAGTGGCTCAGTTGCACCGGGAAGACGCAACCATGTCTATTAGGCATTGGATGCTATGGGCTGGAGGATGAGTTGGGCTCAATATTCCGGATACGGTGAGAGACCCAATTAGGAACCCAGTCTATGCAAATGGTGGGTCTGACTTAACTAAGGAGTGGATCAATATTCCGGATACGGTGAGATTCATGAATTAGAGACCAAGTTTGGGTGCACCATGATTAGAGAATCATTGAACAAGAGTTGTTCACTCATTGGCTAACCCATCACCAATAACTGTTAGGTGAGGTGATGAGTCAGTTGGTGAGACCGCACCACCCACTAGAAATCATCAATCGCGGAGATTTTCGCATCTCTACAGAGGGAGTGTAGGGATCCGAGAAAATAGTGGGAGCTAATTTGTTTAAAAATAAAATCCCTAAACAAATTGGTCAAGTCAAAATTACAGTATCTAACTAGAATCTTTGACTCTCTACAGGAAAATGTCTGCGTCCAACCCACTGGCACGTATCCTAGACACACATAGACTGACTGGACCCAATTATAAAGATTGGCTCAGGAACTACAAAATTGTTTTGGGTTCCGAGAAGTTAACACATGTTTTGGACCAGGACCCTCCCACCTTACCAGCTCGTCCATCCACTGAACAGAGAGCGTCTCTGGAAAAATGGATTGACGAAGACAATAAGGCCAGATACTACATGTTGGGCTCGATGTCTGATGAGCTCCAGCGCCAACATGAAGATATCGGGACTGCTCGCCAAATGTTGGCTCACCTGCAGGAGATGTTTGGTGAACAGAGTCGCGCAGCCAAATATCAAGTCACGAAACGACTTTTTAAGGCTAAGATGCGTGATGGGCAGTCAGTCCAAGATCACTGTCTGACAATGATCAAGGACATGGAAGAGCTTGAGAAGCTCGGTGTGAAGTTGGACTTGGACTTGCAGAATGATATTATTCTGCAATCCTTGACTGATGCATATGGGCAATTCATCATGAATTACCACATGCATAAACTTCAAAATTCCTTGGCCGAGTTGATGAATATGCTGGTTACCGCTGAGCTTTCTATGAAAGGTTCTAAAGGCTCAGTTCTTGCTATGGAACGGACTTCTTCCAAAAGAAAGTCTTATGGAAAGAAAAAGAAGTCTGTGAAAAAGCAAAAGGTAGAAGGATCAAAGAAGAAGAAGGCAGAACCGAAGAAGAAGGTCGATGGCAAAGGAAAGTGTTTCCATTGCAACAGCGACGGCCATTGGAAGCGGAACTGCCCTACTTACCTGGCCACCCTAAAGAACAAGAAGGAAGGTCCTTCTGGAGGTATGCTCGTTATTGAGTCTAACCTTACGGTTTCTTCTGCATCCAGTTGGGTGCTTGACTCTGGATCTAGTGCTCACCTATGCACTTCTATGCAGGGTCTTGAGGATAGCAGGAGGCTGAGGGATGGAGACATGATCCTACGCGTCGGTAATGGAGCAAGAGTTGCTGCAGTAGCCGTGGGAACATACCCTCTTCGATTACCATCTGGTTTAGACTTAGTTTTGAAAGACTGTTATTTTGTGCCTGCAGCTAGCAGGAATTTGATTTCTGTTTCATGCTTAGCACAAGAAGGTTATGTGATCACCTTCTTTAAGGACCATTGTAACATTCTTTATGAAAGAAATAAAATTGCAAATGGTTTCCTTATTAATGGTCTTTATCAGCTACATATTGATGTACCTGTTCTAACTATCGAGCAAAACGTGAATGCCAAACGACCTAGGGATAGTCCAAACGACAGATATCTATGGCACCTGAGATTAGGTCATATAGCAGAAGATAGGATCAACAAATTGGAGAAAAATGGGCTATTGAGTCCATTGACTTCCGAGTCATATCCAACTTGTGAATCTTGTCTTCAAGGCAAAATGACTAAACTCCCTTTTGTTGGACATGGGGAGAGGGCCACAGATCTCCTTGCCCTAGTACATACTGATGTGTGCGGCCCATTTCGATGTGCCGGCTAGAGGCAATTTTGTCTACTTCATTACCTTTACCGATGATCTGTCTAGGTATGGGTATGTGTATCTTATGAGACACAAGTCTGAAGCTTTTGAAAAGTTCAAAGAATTCAGACATGAAGTAGAAAAACAAACTGGAAAACCCATTAAGGTTCTTCGATCAGATCGAGGAGGTGAATACCTTAGTCGGGAATTCCTAGACTATCTTAAGGAAAATGGCATAGTCTCTCAATGGACTCCACCAGGAACACCTCAACTCAACGGGGTTTCAGAACGGAGAAATCGGACTCTATTGGATATGGTTCGATCCATGATGAGCTTCACAGACCTCCCAGATTTTCTTTGGGGACATTCATTATTAACTTCAATTTATCTACTGAATAGGGTTCCCTCTAAAACCGTTCCTACCACACCGTATGAGATATGGCACGGTAAGAAACCAAGTCTGAGTCATCTCAGAATTTGGGGTTGTCCGGCTCATGTCAAAAGACAACAAGCGGACAAGTTAGAGTTTAGGTCCTTTAGAGCTCGATTCATAGGATATCCTAAAGAGTCATTAGGATACTATTTCTACATTCCTGAAGACCACAATGTGATTGTGAGTCGACATGCCATATTTCTTGAAAAACAGTTTATTCAAGATAGTGGCATTGGAAAGCAGATTAAGCTTGATGAGAAAGTCTCACAAGCAGAAAGAGCTAAGGACCAAGTGGAACCAAATCAGGTTGAGCCAATAAGAACACTACCTCCTCCACCTCGTAGATCGGAAAGAGTTTCCCGTCCCCCTGAAAGATACTTAGGTATTATTTCAGAGGATGTAGAGGAAATGTTCCTCATAGGTAATGGTGCTCATGGTGATGATCCCAAAACCTACAACGAGGCGATATCAGATATCGACTCCGAGAAATGGCTTGAGGCAATGAAGTCAGAGATCGACTCGATGCACTCAAACCAAGTCTGGACCTTGGTAGATCCACCAGAAGGTATAGTACCTATTGGGATGTAAATGGATCTTCAAGAGAAAGATTGGTGCAGATGGGAATGTGGAGACATTCAAGGCTAGACTAGTGGCAAAAGGTTATAGTCAACGTGAAGGCATTGACTATCAGGATACCTTTTCCCCAGTGGCTATGCTAAAATCCATCCGCACATTGCTTGCTGTTGCAGCCTATTTCGATTATGAAATATGGCAAATGGACGTGAAAACGGCATTCCTAAATGGATATCTTGAGGAAGATATCTATATGGAACAGCCACTAGGTTTCACATCCAGTGATACTGATCACAAGGTTTGCAAGCTGCAAAGGTCCATATATGGACTTAAGCAAGCATCTCGGAGCTGGAACACTCGTTTTAATGATGTGATCAAAAAGTTTGGTTTCATCAAAAACGAAGAGGAACCATGTGTTTTCAAAAGGGTCAGTGGGAGCGCTGTTGTCTTCCTCGTATTGTACGTGGATGACATCCTCCTTATTGGGAATGATATTCCCATGTTGACATCAGTCAAGATGTGGTTGTCTAAGGAATTCTCCATGAAAGACCTAGGTGAAGCATCCTTTATTCTAGGAATTAAGGTCTATAGGGATAGACCGAATAGGATGCTAGGACTTTCACAGAAGATGTACATAGAGGAAGTACTAAAGAGGTTTAGTATGGAAAACTCTAAGAGGGGATTAATACCCTTCAGACATGGTATTCATCTTTCCAAGAAGATGTGCCCCAGCACACCTGAGGAAATAGAACGCATGAGCAAGATCCCTTATGCTTCTGCAATAGGGAGCCTCATGTATGCCATGCTATGTACACGACCTGATATAGCCCATGCTGTGAGTGTCACAAGCAGATATCAGTCAAATCCAGGTGAAGAACACTGGACTTCTGTGAAATGTATCCTTAAGTACTTGAGAAGAACTAAGGATATGATGTTGGTCTTTGGTAATGGAGAACTCCTGGTCCAGGGATACACAGACTCGGACTTCATGTCCGATATAGATGATCGAAAGTCGACATCTGGAAGTCTGTTTGTGTGCAATGGTGGAGCTGTCAGCTGGAAGAGTTCCAAGCAAACTGTGATAGCAGATTCCACCATGGAAGCAGAATATATAGCTGCATCAGAGGCTGCAAAGGAAGCGTTCTGGTACAAGAAGTTTGCTGCAGAAATTGGAGTAATGCCATCAGATGCCATTCCTCTTTACTGCGACAACAATGGCGCCATAGCCCTTGCTAAGGAGCCGAGGTCTCACCAGAAGTCCAAGCACATTGAGCGGCGATATCATCTCATCCGCGATTACCTTGAGAAAGGTTACGTTGAGGTCAAGAGAGTCAACTCCACAGATAATGTGGCAGACCCACTTACAAAGCCGTTGGGCCAGCAGAAGATCGAAGCCCACCTTGAGAAGATGGGACTTAGACTTGTAGCCAATTGGCTTTAGGACAAGTGGGAGATTGTTAGATATATGTGCCCTAGAAGCCAGAATTGGCTGACACTTGTAATACACTTCTAGGGGCAAAATTGTAATTTTGACTATAATTAATAAATGGGTTATTTTCTATCACACATGTGTATTTAGTGTCTGTGATACATCCTTTGAGTTAATGGTAATGATAATTCATATTTTCAAGAGTTGAAAATTTAAGACATGAATAATCATTATTAACTCATAAATAGCTCCCGACCATAGGATCATCACGAGGATGGTGATTGATCCGGAAGGTTGGTGTACGATCGCTTCTCTTTAGTAGATGAGTCTTGAGTCTACGGTGTGGAGACACCGGAGCGAGAGTACAGGTACTCGTTAGAGAACGAGGGCACTGAGCGTGACCACCTCGAGTAGTCATTAGGGAGTCTACCTTCTCGTCAATGACTGACTCGATGCTGCAGTAGTGTGTCTGGTTCTTTGACCTGAGATGCATCGGCAGTTCACCTTGAGGGTGTTATAGTTTGACTACACCATTACTCGGTCTCCTAGCCATATGGAACCCTGAGGTGTATGTTGGCTGTGACATGTTCATTGTAGGAACTGGATTGCATCAAGATGGGATCTATCTACCTCGGTGGTAGAGGAGTAGCCCTATGATGATCATGAGAATCAAGTCCTGAAGCCCATGGCCATGGCAGAGTGAAATAATAGAAAGAGTTTCTATTTAGATTTTCACATTGGACTCGAATCGAATGATTACATCATATGACAGAGACTAGGGTTTGACGAGTTCACCTTAACCCTAATCTGATCGGGGCTCAAGATAGAAGAACTGAATCACACAGGTAGCTGCACCAAGAGGTTCGCATTCAGCTCTGATGGGTTGCCACCATATACTGCTAGGTGTCACTGGTGGATTTTGGGAGCAATTAGAATGATTTAGATGATCGATCATTCTAGCTGTTCGAATCAGAAGAGTTCTGATCCATCGAAAGGAGTTTCGATGATGTCGATGATAGAGATCATGACATATCCCATTACCATACAGAACTGAACCTAACTGGGTCACACAAACAAGGGTTTGAATCTGGTGATCATCAATTGAACTAATATAGTTCAATTGATCTGAATGAGATTCAATTAGGTTCAAGGAAATCGTGCTAGCACTCGATTGAACCTAACGTTCTTCTTTTGCTATCATAAATAAGTCGTCCTGTCTGAGCCAAAGGAGTTTGTGCTCAAACAGAAGTCTTCTTATGGTCTGACTGGAGGTTGTCCAAGTCAGAATAGGTTGTCTTATTTGTAAGACATTACCTGCCAATTTTGGTCACCTGCCATTTCTTGGTTCTTTGACTTTGGTCAAGAAGTCTACCTTTTGACTGGTCAAACGTTGACCATTCACCCTTTGACTTTTGACCACATGTCATGCACCTATTGGAGAGCTGGTGGGGGCTTGTCCCCCTGCCAGAACCTGGCAAGGAGATGGGCGCACGCCAAGGGAGGCGTGAGCCCAAGTAAGAGGCGCCATGGAGTCCTTGTTGGGACAAGGACTCCATCTCCCTTTAGGATTCCAATGAGAGTTCTTCTAAGAATCCAGTTTGACTGGTCCAAGGCACTCTCCAAGTAGGAATCCAGGGGACTCTAATCCCACCAATCAGATTTAGATCTGATTTCACAAAGGGTTGTGATTGGTTGGGAGGAAGATGACTTGGATCACGCTTAGTCTATATAAGAGACCCAGCGCCCAAGTGAAAAAAAATAATCAAGAATAATCAAGAAGCAATCTTCCCACGCCCCAAGGCTGCCTCTCTCCCCTTTCTCCACGCCATACTCTCATCTCCCCTTGCTCTCCACGTCCAAAAGTGTTTTGGATTTGGATTGGTGCGATTTAGATCAAGAAAAGGAGATCAAAAGCAAGAAGGCTGCGCTGCTGCGAAGAACGACTGCAGATCTTCAAAAGGAGTTTTGAAGATCCTCCAGATCAGATCCAGATCTGATTTTTGGAGGCGTGATAGAGAAGAAGAGGATCTCCAGATCCAGCCCGAGTGGATACCGGTAGAGGCCAGGCGCTTGCGTGGCTTGATCCAGAACCTTCCGCTGCAAACAGGATCATCAACAGGGTAATAGGATTACCACCAGGACCCTCCCACCTTACCAGCCTGTCCATCCACTGAACAGAGAGCGTCTCTGGAAAAATGGATTGACGAAGACAATAAGGCCAGATACTACATGTTGGGCTCGATGTCTGATGAGCTCCAGCGCCAACATGAAGATATCGGGACTGCTCGCCAAATGTTGGCTCACCTGCAGGAGATGTTTGGTGAACAGAGTCGCGCAGCCAAATATCAAGTCACGAAACGACTTTTTAAGGCTAAGATGCGTGATGGGCAGTCAGTCACAGATCACTGTCTGACAATGATCAAGGACATGAAAGAGCTTGAGAAGCTCGGTGTGAAGTTGGACTTGGACTTGCAGAATGATATTATTCTGCAATCCTTGACTGATGCATATGGGCAATTCATCATGAATTACCACATGCATAAACTTCAAAATTCCTTGGCCGAGTTGATGAATATGCTGGTTACCGCTGAGCTTTCTATGAAAGGTTCTAAAGGCTCAGTTCTTGCTATGGAACGGACTTCTTCCAAAAGAAAGTCTTATGGAAAGAAAAAGAAGTCTGTGAAAAAGCAAAAGGTAGAGGATCAAAGAAGAAGAAGAGACAACGAAGAAGAAGGTCGTGGCAAAGGAAAGTGTTTCCATTGCAACAGCGACGCGCATTGGAAGCGGAACTGCCCTACTTACCTGGCCACCCTAAAGAACAAGAAGGAAGGTCCTTCTGGAGGTATGCTCGTTATTGAGTCTAACCTTACGGTTTCTTCTGCATCCAGTTGGGTGCTTGACTCTGGATCTAGTGCTCACCTATGCACTTCTATGCAGGGTCTTGAGGATAGCAGGAGGTGAGGGATGGAGACATGATCCTACGCGTCGGTAATGGAGCAAGAGTTGCTGCAGTAGCCGTGGGAACATACCCTCTTCGATTACCATCTGGTTTAGACTTAGTTTTGAAAGACTGTTATTTTGTGCCTGCAGCAGCAGGAATTTGATTTCTGTTTCATGCTTAGCACAAGAAGGTTATGTGATCACCTTCTTTAAGGACCATTGTAACATTCTTTTTGAAAGAAATAAAATTGCAAATGGTTTCCTTATTAATGGTCTTTATCAGCTACATATTGATGTACCTGTTCTAACTATCGAGCAAAACGTGAATGCCAAACGACCTAGGGATAGTCCAAACGACAGATATCTATGGCACCTGAGATTAGGTCATATAGCAGAAGATAGGATCAACAAATTGGAGAAAAATGGGCTATTGAGTCCATTGACTTCCGAGTCATATCCAACTTGTGAATCTTGTCTTCAAGGCAAAATGACTAAACTCCCTTTTGTTGGACATGGGGAGAGGGCCACAGATCTCCTTGCCCTAGTACATACTGATGTGTGCGGCCCATTCGATGTGCCGGCTAGAGGCAATTTTGTCTACTTCATTACCTTTACCGATGATCTGTCTAGGTATGGATATGTGTATCTTATGAGACACAAGTCTGAAGCTTTTGAAAAGTTCAAAGAATTTAGACATGAAGTAGAAAAACAAACTGGAAAACCCATTAAGGTTCTTCGATCAGATCGAGGAGGTGAATATCTTAGTCGGGAATTCCTAGACTATCTTAAGGAAAATGGCATAGTCTCTCAATGGACTCCACCAGGAACACCTCAACTCAACGGGGTTTCAGAACGGAGAAATCGGACCCTATTGGATATGGTTCGATCCATGATGAGCTTCACAGACCTCCCAGATTTTCTTTGGGGACATTCATTATTAACTTCATTTTATCTACTGAATAGGGTTCCCTCTAAAACCGTTCCTACCACACCGTATGAGATATGGCACGGTAAGAAACCAAGTCTGAGTCATCTCAGAATTTGGGGTTGTCCGGCTCATGTCAAAAGACAACAAGCGGACAAGTTAGAGTTTAGGTCCTTTAGAGCTCGATTCATAGGATATCCTAAAGAGTCATTAGGATACTATTTCTACATTCCTGAAGACCACAATGTGATTGTGAGTCGACATGCCATATTTCTTGAAAAACAGTTTATTCAAGATAGTGGCATTGGAAAGCAGATTAAGCTTGATGAGAAAGTCTCACAAGCAGAAAGAGCTAAGGACCAAGTGGAACCAAATCAGGTTGAGCCAATAAGAACACTACCTCCTCCACCTCGTAGATCGGAAAGAGTTTCCCGTCCCCCTGAAAGATACTTAGGTATTATTTCAGAGGATGTAGAGGAAATGTTCCTCATAGGTAATGGTGCTCATGGTGATGATCCCAAAACCTACAACGAGGCGATATCAGATATCGACTCCGAGAAATGGCTTGAGGCAATGAAGTCAGAGATCGACTCGATGCACTCAAACCAAGTCTGGACCTTGGTAGATCCACCAGAAGGTATAGTACCTATTGGATGTAAGTGGATCTTCAAGAGAAAGATTGGTGCAGATGGGAATGTAGAGACATTCAAGGCTAGACTAGTGGCAAAAGGTTATAGTCAACGTGAAGGCATTGACTATCAGGATACCTTTTCCCCAGTGGCTATGCTAAAATCCATCCGCACATTGCTTGCTGTTGCAGCCTATTTCGATTATGAAATATGGCAAATGGACGTGAAAACGGCATTCCTAAATGGATATCTTGAGGAAGATATCTATATGGAACAGCCACTAGGTTTCACATCCAGTGATACTGATCACAAGGTTTGCAAGCTGCAAAGGTCCATATATGGACTTAAGCAAGCATCTCGGAGCTGGAACACTCGTTTTAATGATGTGATCAAAAAGTTTGGTTTCATCAAAAACGAAGAGGAACCATGTGTTTTCAAAAGGGTCAGTGGGAGCGCTGTTGTCTTCCTCGTATTGTACGTGGATGACATCCTCCTTATTGGGAATGATATTCCCATGTTGACATCAGTCAAGATGTGGTTGTCTAAGGAATTCTCCATGAAAGACCTAGGTGAAGCATCCTTTATTCTAGGAATTAAGGTCTATAGGGATAGACCGAATAGGATGCTAGGACTTTCACAGAAGATGTACATAGAGGAAGTACTAAAGAGGTTTAGTATGGAAAACTCTAAGAGGGGATTAATACCCTTCAGACATGGTATTCATCTTTCCAAGAAGATGTGCCCCAGCACACCTGAGGAAATAGAACGCATGAGCAAGATCCCTTATGCTTCTGCAATAGGAGCCTCATGTATGCCATGCTATGTACACGACCTGATATAGCCCATGCTGTGAGTGTCACAAGCAGATATCAGTCAAATCCAGGTGAAGAACACTGGACTTCTGTGAAGTGTATCCTTAAGTACTTGAGAAGAACTAAGGATATGATGTTGGTCTTTGGTAATGGAGAACTCCTGGTCCAGGGATACACAGACTCGGACTTCATGTCCGATATAGATGATCGAAAGTCGACATCTGGAACTGTTAATTGTGCTGGAAGAGTTCCAAGCAAACGGTGATACGCGATTTAGATCAAGAAAAGGAGATCAAAAGCAAGAAGGCTGCGCTGCTGCGAAGAACGACTGCAGATCTTCAAAAGGAGTTTTGAAGATCCTCCAGATCAGATCCAGATCTGATTTTTGGAGGCGTGATAGAGAAGAAGAGGATCTCCAGATCCAGCCCGAGTGGATACCGGTAGAGGCCAGGCGCTTGCGTGGCTTGATCCAGAACCTTCCGCTGCAAACAGGATCATCAACAGGGTAATAGGATTACCCTATTCAGGTAAATTGAATGTGATTTAATTTATCCTTTTCATTTAATTTTTATTAAATAAATAAGAATCAGATCTGAAGCATCCCTGATCTGATACAGATCTAAGAGAAAAATTTTTGAAATATATCTCTTGATCTGATCAGATCTGAACGAACCTGGTCAGGGAAATCAGGATTTCCCTTCAAGTGGTATCAGAGCCATGGTTCTAAAAATAGTTTAGATCTGATTTTTAATTTTATTTTAATTAAAAATAACGTGATTTCAGATGTCACATGAGATGTGATCAGATCTGAAATCAGGAAAATTAAAATTAAATGATTTGGATCTAAGAACATGAAGATATGCATGACTAGTTCTAGTATAGAATAGTTCTATAGAATAGTTTTGCATGTCTTTGATTTAATATGATTAAATCATATTTTAGATCTTCTTATTTACTGTTTTCTGATATTATAAGTGTTATAATAACATCTGATAAACAGCAAATAAAAATTATTTAATTTTAAATATCATATGAGATATGATAGATGCATGACTAGACTAGTTGTAGAATAGTTCTACATAATTGTCTAGATTAGAATTTATTTTGATTAGATCAATTTAAATCTAATTTTTCAGATTATTATGTGATAATTTAGATCTGAAAACATGCATGATTATGATACATGAGATGTATGCAAAATATGCCATGGTTAGATCTAAATTTGTATATGAGATATATGATATAGATCTATAACTGTTTTGTAGTATTGAATGTTTATTGAATGTTCCTGATTAAGGCGTTCCCCTTGGCCGTCCGGTCATAAGAACGAAGAAGGGTTTAAAGGCCCTCTCTTCCCATTCGATGGGGTGTTCTTATGATGTGTAGGGGTGCTGCGCGTTCGTCCTTAATCAGAAACCCAAAAACTTACTTTCTGCAAAACCCTAGATCCTGAAACCCTAGGATTTATTGTGCATATTTTGTTTATGAACCCAACTTAATTAAGAATTAAGTTTATGGAATATTAATTAGGTCTAAAATTGAGAATTTCAGATCTAAGACATATTCATAATACTGGGTTCGGGCTTGGGTAGCTCAATTAGGTCTAAGCGGTTGATCAAACCGAATCAAGAGTTGGTTAGATGGGATCAACAATGCTTAAATTGACCAGCCTAATAGGATTAAGTCTGGGTCAAGATCGAGTCACGATCAAGCAAGACCTAATTAGGCTCAGAGGTTAGAGTCTGGATTGTAGGCTAACCCAATTGGTTCTGACTCAACAATTTGGTGTCTAAGGTAAGTTTGGCACAGACGACCGACTGGTTTTTAATTGGAAGCTACTCGACCTGAATGCGTTCTTGTACGAGTTAATGGCATATTCCTTCCACCGGTCTCACTTACCTGGCCATATCTGTTGACACAGTTCTGATCTGAGGTGGTCAATAATCCGAGCTGACCCATGCCACTAGGTTAGTCATAATTGTTATGACTAAGCCAAGTCTAGTTTAATGAGACCTGAATCAATTCTCCCTAAGAAAAGATTAAGTCCGAGGTCTTCCACCATTGTAGACGTGCGGGCCCTTCCCGGGGTTGATTGTTCTCGGCTGGATACAGTGGCTCAGTTGCACCGGGAAGACGCAACCATGTCTATTAGGCATTGGATGCTATGGGCTGGAGGATGAGTTGGGCTCAATATTCCGGATACGGTGAGAGACCCAATTAGGAACCCAGTCTATGCAAATGGTGGGTCTGACTTAACTAAGGAGTGGATCAATATTCCGGATACGGTGAGATTCATGAATTAGAGACCAAGTTTGGGTGCACCATGATTAGAGAATCATTGAACAAGAGTTGTTCACTCATTGGCTAACCCATCACCAATAACTGTTAGGTGAGGTGATGAGTCAGTTGGTGAGACCGCACCACCCACTAGAAATCATCAATCGCGGAGATTTTCGCATCTCTACAGAGGGAGTGTAGGGATCCGAGAAAATAGTGGGAGCTAATTTGTTTAAAAATAAAATCCCTAAACAAATTGGTCAAGTCAAAATTACAGTATCTAACTAGAATCTTTGACTCTCTACAGGAAAATGTCTGCGTCCAACCCACTGGCACGTATCCTAGACACACATAGACTGACTGGACCCAATTATAAAGATTGGCTCAGGAACTACAAAATTGTTTTGGGTTCAGAGAAGTTAACACATGTTTTGGACCAGGACCCTCCCACCTTACCAGCTCGTCCATCCACTGAACAGAGAGCGTCTCTGGAAAAATGGATTGACGAAGACAATAAGGCCAGATACTACATGTTGGGCTCGATGTCTGATGAGCTCCAGCGCCAACATGAAGATATCGGGACTGCTCGCCAAATGTTGGCTCACCTGCAGGAGATGTTTGGTGAACAGAGTCGCGCAGCCAAATATCAAGTCACGAAACGACTTTTTAAGGCTAAGATGCGTGATGGGCAGTCAGTCCAAGATCACTGTCTGACAATGATCAAGGACATGGAAGAGCTTGAGAAGCTCGGTGTGAAGTTGGACTTGGACTTGCAGAATGATATTATTCTGCAATCCTTGACTGATGCATATGGGCAATTCATCATGAATTACCACATGCATAAACTTCAAAATTCCTTGGCCGAGTTGATGAATATGCTGGTTACCGCTGAGCTTTCTATGAAAGGTTCTAAAGGCTCAGTTCTTGCTATGGAACGGACTTCTTCCAAAAGAAAGTCTTATGGAAAGAAAAAGAAGTCTGTGAAAAAGCAAAAGGTAGAAGGATCAAAGAAGAAGAAGGCAGAACCGAAGAAGAAGGTCGATGGCAAAGGAAAGTGTTTCCATTGCAACAGCGACGGCCATTGGAAGCGGAACTGCCCTACTTACCTGGCCACCCTAAAGAACAAGAAGGAAGGTCCTTCTGGAGGTATGCTCGTTATTGAGTCTAACCTTACGGTTTCTTCTGCATCCAGTTGGGTGCTTGACTCTGGATCTAGTGCTCACCTATGCACTTCTATGCAGGGTCTTGAGGATAGCAGGAGGCTGAGGGATGGAGACATGATCCTACGCGTCGGTAATGGAGCAAGAGTTGCTGCAGTAGCCGTGGGAACATACCCTCTTCGATTACCATCTGGTTTAGACTTAGTTTTGAAAGACTGTTATTTTGTGCCTGCAGCTAGCAGGAATTTGATTTCTGTTTCATGCTTAGCACAAGAAGGTTATGTGATCACCTTCTTTAAGGACCATTGTAACATTCTTTATGAAAGAAATAAAATTGCAAATGGTTTCCTTATTAATGGTCTTTATCAGCTACATATTGATGTACCTGTTCTAACTATCGAGCAAAACGTGAATGCCAAACGACCTAGGGATAGTCCAAACGACAGATATCTATGGCACCTGAGATTAGGTCATATAGCAGAAGATAGGATCAACAAATTGGAGAAAAATGGGCTATTGAGTCCATTGACTTCCGAGTCATATCCAACTTGTGAATCTTGTCTTCAAGGCAAAATGACTAAACTCCCTTTTGTTGGACATGGGGAGAGGGCCACAGATCTCCTTGCCCTAGTACATACTGATGTGTGCGGCCCATTCGATGTGCCGGCTAGAGGCAATTTTGTCTACTTCATTACCTTTACCGATGATCTGTCTAGGTATGGATATGTGTATCTTATGAGACACAAGTCTGAAGCTTTTGAAAAGTTCAAAGAATTTAGACATGAAGTAGAAAAACAAACTGGAAAACCCATTAAGGTTCTTCGATCAGATCGAGGAGGTGAATATCCTTAGTCCGGGAATTCCTAGACTATCTTAAGGAAAATGGCATAGTCTCTCAATGGACTCCACCAGGAACACCTCAACTCAACGGGGTTTCAGAACGGAGAAATCGGACCCTATTGGATATGGTTCGATCCATGATGAGCTTCACAGACCTCCCAGATTTTCTTTGGGGACATTCATTATTAACTTCAATCTTATCTACTGAATAGGGTTCCCTCTAAAACCGTTCCTACCACACCGTATGAGATATGGCACGGTAAGAAACCAAGTCTGAGTCATCTCAGAATTTGGGGTTGTCCGGCTCATGTCAAAAGACAACAAGCGGACAAGTTAGAGTTTAGGTCCTTTAGAGCTCGATTCATAGGATATCCTAAAGAGTCATTAGGATACTATTTCTACATTCCTGAAGACCACAATGTGATTGTGAGTCGACATGCCATATTTCTTGAAAAACAGTTTATTCAAGATAGTGGCATTGGAAAGCAGATTAAGCTTGATGAGAAAGTCTCACAAGCAGAAAGAGCTAAGGACCAAGTGGAACCAAATCAGGTTGAGCCAATAAGAACACTACCTCCTCCACCTCGTAGATCGGAAAGAGTTTCCCGTCCCCCTGAAAGATACTTAGGTATTATTTCAGAGGATGTAGAGGAAATGTTCCTCATAGGTAATGGTGCTCATGGTGATGATCCCAAAACCTACAACGAGGCGATATCAGATATCGACTCCGAGAAATGGCTTGAGGCAATGAAGTCAGAGATCGACTCGATGCACTCAAACCAAGTCTGGACCTTGGTAGATCCACCAGAAGGTATAGTACCTATTGGATGTAAATGGATCTTCAAGAGAAAGATTGGTGCAGATGGGAATGTAGGAGACATTCAAGGCTAGACTAGTGGCAAAAGGTTATAGTCAACGTGAAGGCATTGACTATCAGGATACCTTTTCCCCAGTGGCTATGCTAAAATCCATCCGCACATTGCTTGCTGTTGCAGCCTATTTCGATTATGAAATATGGCAAATGGACGTGAAAACGGCATTCCTAAATGGATATCTTGAGGAAGATATCTATATGGAACAGCCACTAGGTTTCACATCCAGTGATACTGATCACAAGGTTTGCAAGCTGCAAAGGTCCATATATGGACTTAAGCAAGCATCTCGGAGCTGGAACACTCGTTTTAATGATGTGATCAAAAAGTTTGGTTTCATCAAAAACGAAGAGGAACCATGTGTTTTCAAAAGGGTCAGTGGGAGCGCTGTTGTCTTCCTCGTATTGTACGTGGATGACATCCTCCTTATTGGGAATGATATTCCCATGTTGACATCAGTCAAGATGTGGTTGTCTAAGGAATTCTCCATGAAAGACCTAGGTGAAGCATCCTTTATTCTAGGAATTAAGGTCTATAGGGATAGACCGAATAGGATGCTAGGACTTTCACAGAAGATGTACATAGAGGAAGTACTAAAGAGGTTTAGTATGGAAAACTCTAAGAGGGGATTAATACCCTTCAGACATGGTATTCATCTTTCCAAGAAGATGTGCCCCAGCACACCTGAGGAAATAGAACGCATGAGCAAGATCCCTTATGCTTCTGCAATAGGGAGCCTCATGTATGCCATGCTATGTACACGACCTGATATAGCCCATGCTGTGAGTGTCACAAGCAGATATCAGTCAAATCCAGGTGAAGAACACTGGACTTCTGTGAAATGTATCCTTAAGTACTTGAGAAGAACTAAGGATATGATGTTGGTCTTTGGTAATGGAGAACTCCTGGTCCAGGGATACACAGACTCGGACTTCATGTCCGATATAGATGATCGAAAGTCGACATCTGGAAGTCTGTTTGTGTGCAATGGTGGAGCTGTCAGCTGGAAGAGTTCCAAGCAAACTGTGATAGCAGATTCCACCATGGAAGCAGAATATATAGCTGCATCAGAGGCTGCAAAGGAAGCGTTCTGGTACAAGAAGTTTGCTGCAGAAATTGGAGTAATGCCATCAGATGCCATTCCTCTTTACTGCGACAACAATGGCGCCATAGCCCTTGCTAAGGAGCCGAGGTCTCACCAGAAGTCCAAGCACATTGAGCGGCGATATCATCTCATCCGCGATTACCTTGAGAAAGGTTACGTTGAGGTCAAGAGAGTCAACTCCACAGATAATGTGGCAGACCCACTTACAAAGCCGTTGGGCCAGCAGAAGATCGAAGCCCACCTTGAGAAGATGGGACTTAGACTTGTAGCCAATTGGCTTTAGGACAAGTGGGAGATTGTTAGATATATGTGCCCTAGAAGCCAGAATTGGCTGACACTTGTAATACACTTCTAGGGGCAAAATTGTAATTTTGACTATAATTAATAAATGGGTTATTTTCTATCACACATGTGTATTTAGTGTCTGTGATACATCCTTTGAGTTAATGGTAATGATAATTCATATTTTCAAGAGTTGAAAATTTAAGACATGAATAATCATTATTAACTCATAAATAGCTCCCGACCATAGGATCATCACGAGGATGGTGATTGATCCGGAAGGTTGGTGTACGATCGCTTCTCTTTAGTAGATGAGTCTTGAGTCTACGGTGTGGAGACACCGGAGCGAGAGTACAGGTACTCGTTAGAGAACGAGGGCACTGAGCGTGACCACCTCGAGTAGTCATTAGGGAGTCTACCTTCTCGTCAATGACTGACTCGATGCTGCAGTAGTGTGTCTGGTTCTTTGACCTGAGATGCATCGGCAGTTCACCTTGAGGGTGTTATAGTTTGACTACACCATTACTCGGTCTCCTAGCCATATGGAACCCTGAGGTGTATGTTGGCTGTGACATGTTCATTGTAGGAACTGGATTGCATCAAGATGGGATCTATCTACCTCGGTGGTAGAGGAGTAGCCCTATGATGATCATGAGAATCAAGTCCTGAAGCCCATGGCCATGGCAGAGTGAAATAATAGAAAGAGTTTCTATTTAGATTTTCACATTGGACTCGAATCGAATGATTACATCATATGACAGAGACTTAGGGTTTGACGAGTTCACCTTAACCCTAATCTGATCGGGGCTCAAGATAGAAGAACTGAATCACACAGGTAGCTGCACCAAGAGGTTCGCATTCAGCTCTGATGGGTTGCCACCATATACTGCTAGGTGTCACTGGTGGATTTTGGGAGCAATTAGAATGATTTAGATGATCGATCATTCTAGCTGTTCGAATCAGAAGAGTTCTGATCCATCGAAAGGAGTTTCGATGATGTCGATGATAGAGATCATGACATATCCCATTACCATACAGAACTGAACCTAACTGGGTCACACAAACAAGGGTTTGAATCTGGTGATCATCAATTGAACTAATATAGTTCAATTGATCTGAATGAGATTCAATTAGGTTCAAGGAAATCGTGCTAGCACTCGATTGAACCTAACGTTCTTCTTTTGCTATCATAAATAAGTCGTCCTGTCTGAGCCAAAGGAGTTTGTGCTCAAACAGAAGTCTTCTTATGGTCTGACTGGAGGTTGTCCAAGTCAGAATAGGTTGTCTTATTTGTAAGACATTACCTGCCAATTTTTGGTCACCTGCCATTTCTTGTTCTTTGACTTTGGTCAAAAGTCTACCTTTGACTGGTCAAACGTTGACCATTCACCCTTTGACTTTTGACCACATGTCATGCACCTATTGGAGAGCTGGTGGGGGCTTGTCCCCCTGCCAGAACCTGGCAAGGAGATGGGCGCACGCCAAGGGAGGCGTGAGCCCAAGTAAGGAGGCGCCTATGGAGTCCTTGTTGGACAAGGACTCCATCTCCCTTTAGGATTCCAATGAGAGTTCTTCTAAGAATCCAGTTTGACTGGTCCAAGGCACTCTCCAAGTAGGAATCCAGGGGACTCTAATCCCACCAATCAGATTTAGATCTGATTTCACAAAGGGTTGTGATTGGTTGGGAGGTAGATGACTTGGATCACGCTTAGTCTATATAAGAGACCCAGCGCCCAAGTGAAAAAATAATCAATCAATAATCAAGAATCAATAATCAAGAAGCAATCTTCCCACGCCCCAAGGCTGCCTCTCTCCCCTTTCTCCACGCCATACTCTCTTCTCCCCTTGCTCTCCACGTCCAAAAGTGTTTTGGATTTGGATTGGTGCGATTTAGATCAAGAAAAGGAGATCAAAAGCAAGAAGGCTGCGCTGCTGCGAAGAACGACTGCAGATCTTCAAAAGGAGTTTTGAAGATCCTCCAGATCAGATCCAGATCTGATTTTTGGAGGCGTGATAGAGAAGAAGAGGATCTCCAGATCCAGCCCGAGTGGATACCGGTAGAGGCCAGGCGCTTGCGTGGCTTGATCCAGAACCTTCCGCTGCAAACAGGATCATCAACAGGGTAATAGGATTACCCTATTCAGGTAAATTGAATGTGATTTAATTTATCCTTTTCATTTAATTTTTATTAAATAAATAAGAATCAGATCTGAAGCATCCCTGATCTGATACAGATCTAAGAGAAAAATTTTTGAAATATATCTCTTGATCTGATCAGATCTGAACGAACCTGGTCAGGGAAATCAGGATTTCCCTTCACTTTGAATTAACAAATGCTAAGTTATTCACACAAAAAATGATCTAAGATTTTATTTTGAAATTTGCTTCTGAAACTCAATACTTAGTTAGTGATACTATCTAAACTTTTGATCTTAAATCTTAGACCTATTCTTATGAAGGAGGATTTCAATAAAATATGGTAATTAATCTAAACTAAATTCTTTCTTTACTCGAGGATGAGCAAAGCTTAAGTTGGGGGGTGTGATAAGCACCATAAATTTATCTATAAAAGTATCAATTTATCAATTAGTTTATGCTTATTTTAAAAATTAAAAATTAATTGATATATTTTTTTAAGAAATTTATATTTTTAATAATTAAAAAAATAAAAATTAAAAAATAAAATTTTATAATTAATAGAAAGAGCTTATTTTTTTGATCATAATAAAATAAGTTTCACACAAAACGAAGCTAAAATGAAAAAGAAATGAATTTCTAAAGAAATAAAATAAATAAAAATTAAATGAAAATAACATACGGCTCAGCTAGCTCAAGCTGTCGTGCCATATCAGCCGGTGCATCCAAACACATCGAGCCAAGCCAATGAAGCTAGCATGCCAAGCTAGCCATGGAAGTCGACTCAGTCGGCTCACGATCCAGGCATGGACCGCCAGCTCAGCAGAAACCGACGAATCATAGAGCAACATGTGGTGGACCTAGACCCTTAAAGGGTTTACAAAAAATCTATCATGGCTCACAAGATATTTTAGACTTTTCACTTGATGACAGAGATGCTGATTCATTATGGTGTACGGTGTAGCTGGTCCACGCGATCCATGGGAACAGTAATTACGCGATCAGACGGCTGCAGTAGCTTACAGTCAAGATCGAATGGTGGAGAAAATTTTCTACTTCAGACTTCATGTGGATCACCATCCAATGGCACCACTCGATCCAGGGGATGATCCGATGGTCTAGAATGCTCTCAATGATAATCAAGACTCCCGATGCATGATCAGTGATCAGATTTTCTCCATCAATACGCGATCAATGGTCAGAATTTAATCCAACCTAATCTAGATCGATACCCATCCAATTTTGATGATTTTTGGTCTGTTGGATTTTTATTGAATGGATAGATTTCACCAGACTTCATCAGATGCATCTTAGAGCTATTTTAATCTAAATTCTACTCAATTTTTTTCATATTTTGATGATTAGAAAGGCTTTTTGTCCCACATCACTTAGAAAAAAATCCTCCACTCCTCCTAGCTCTATAAAAAGGATCCCAAGTCTCTAGAAATGAATAGATCTAGTGAGAAAAAAGCCAAGGTACAGGGTGGAAGCCAAGCTTAGGGTTGAAGATTGCTTTAAAGCTACAGTGCTGAGAAGAAGAGTCAGTCTTCTACACCATCTCCACGCCTACGTTGATCTACGATCACCTTCTAGTTTTTTTTTCTTTAATTTTTTATATTTAAATTTTATATTTAAGTTTTAATTTTAATAAAAAAAGCTTTATTACTCTTTTTAATTTTAGCTCTTTAAATTAATTATTATTTATTGCTCTTTAATTTTATCACAAGTAGCCGCTAAGATCTAAATAGTGGATCTTAGTACCAAGTTTATTTTTTGCATAATTTAAATTTTAGTTTTATTTATAAATCTATTTTTTAACTTTAATTTTCTTTTCAAAAATCCTTCTTTTCTTTTCTTTTTTAAAAAAAAATTAAAGATTTTGGAATTAAATCATTACCTCTCTGTGGATTCGATCCAATTCACTACTCTCTTTATAACTTTTAATTAATTTAAAAAATTATATTTAAACTAATAAATACGGTGTCTTAATGACAACATCGTGCTCCTATCAATCAACCATTCAATTAAGTTCAACTAAATCAGAAAAAATGATTTCCCACCATGCATATGTTAGTGTAACCCTAATGTATGGTTCAAAATTTTTTAGATTATATATATATATATATATTTATTATTTATTATATTATTATTTTAAAAAAAATATTTTTTTAAATTATTTTAATTATTTTAATTATTATTTTAAATTTAATTTAATTATTATTTTTAATATTTTTTTAGTTAGTTTAATTTAATTTTTATTTTATTTTATTTTATTTTATTTTTAGAGGAGAAAAGAGAAGAAAGACATAAGAGTTCTAAAGAAGAGGTTTTAAGGAGTCCTAGAACTAAGAAGAGAGAGAAGAATTAGGTTTAATTAGGTTTGATGTTGGTTAGTAATCAAGTTGGTCAATCAATCCTGACTAATGATTATCCTAGATCCAGGTAGCTCCTAACTATCAAGGTCACTTTCAAGCCCTCCAAGTATAAGATCAGTCAATCAACTGATCAGGTAAGTGTAAGATCGATGGGAGTCCCTCCATTGCTTTTCTTAGATACCGATTATGTTTGGCCAGGTAAGCTAATGGAATCAATTAAAAATCATCTTTCTTCGGGCCCAATCATCCCTAAACCACTTTTTTAGATATCAGTCAAATTGACTAACCCTAATCTGGTTCAACTCTTAGGGTTTCTTATCCTATTGAGCTTGAGCTCCTAGGACTGATGTCTAATTGATTTTAAAATTAAAGATTTGGATCAGTGCAGGATGCTGGTTGGTTGTTTGTGGGTCAAAAAAGGGTGATTAAATTCTCATCTTATCTTAATTAATTAGGTGTTGCCCTTAATTTAATTAAAAGATGCATATGCACAATCACTTTCAACAAAGGATTCTATGCAACTAAAGTAGATGCATGAAATTGATGAAACTTATGAGCTTACCTTGTCTCCAATGATCTCCAAAAAAAATAAAAATAAAAATAATATGTTGCATGCTCTAAGCAGTAAGAATTTTTAATCTTATCATGAAGCTTTTAATTAGGTTTAAATGGATATTTTTTAAATTAATTTAAAAATAAAGTAAATAAATAAATAAATAAGAGGACTAGAGTTAGGATTGATCTCACCAAGCAAAACTGAATGATTTATTCCTTGCCCCGATTCATTTTATTCTTTAACCTTTTTTTCTACAAAATAAGAAAAGTTAGTGAGCAATATTTATAAGAAAATAAAAATTTTATTTATAATTTATTTATAAAAAATTAAAGAGATCAAAAACTTAATGTCCGTGCCTTTCCCAGTAATGGCATCAAAAACTTGGTGCATTTGCCAAAATTATTTTTAATTTATTTAAAATAAATTAAAAAAATTAAAATAAAAAATAAAAAATAATCTTCGATAATGGTGCTAAAAACTTGATAAGATCATAATGTTGCCATTAAGACACCGTATTTATCAGTTTAATCTAACTTCTTAAAATAATAAAAAATATGTAGATAGCAGTGAGTCAGATCGAATCCATAGGGAAGGTAGTGTTTTAGTTTTGAAATCTTTGATTTTTGAATAGAAAAAGAAAAGAATTTAAGTTTTGAAATCAAAAGTGAAGTCAGAAAATTAAAAGCAAAAATTAAAAGGTGTAGAAATTTAAACTTGGTACTAAGATCTACTAGTTAGATCTTAACATCTACTTATAATAAAATAAAAAGCAATAATTAAAGTGCAAAAGTTAAATTATAATAAAAATAAAGAGCATAAAATTAGAAAGCATAAAAATAAATATTATATTAATTAAAAATTTTATAATTTAAATACATAAAAAAAAATAAAATCGGCTGATCTTTGATCTTGGATCAGCATTGGTAGAAAGATGGTGTAGAAGTCCAGCTTTTTTCCTCAGCACCAGTTACCTCGAAATAGCCATTAACCCAAAGCCTGGCTTCACCCTATACTAAAGCTTCACCTTAATCAAAGATTATCAATTTTGGATGCCTGGGATCTTATTTATAGGTGTTGGAAGGTTGGAAACTTTTTTTGCAGGCAATGTGGGAATAAGGAGGTCTTTGATCATCAAAATATGAAGAAATCTGAGTAAAAATTAGATTAAAAGGAGTCCTAGAGATATTTTATTGCTTTGGATGAAATCTGGCCATCAGATATGGATCAAACGATCCAAAAAATGCCAAAATTGGATGTGTATCGGCCCAAATAAGGTCGGATTAAATTCTGGCCGTTGATCGCGCGTTGATGGAAAAAATCTGGCTGTTGAATCGAGCTCTGAGTGTTTTAATCAAGTCGGGAGCTTCCTGGACTGTTGGATCATCTTCTAGGTTGAGCGCTGCCATCGGATGGCACCTAGAGTTTGAATTAAAATTGGAACCAACCATTGCCGTCGGATCTTGACTGCAAGCAACCACAACCGCACAATCGCGCAATCACTATTCTCGTGGATCGGCTGCACCATACACCGCAATGAATCAGCACCTCCTATCATCGAGTGAAAAGTCCAAAATATCCTATGAGCCATGATAGATTTTCTGTAAACCCTTTAAGGGTCTAGGTCCACCACATGTCGCTCCGTGATTCATCGATTTCTACTGAGCTGATGGTCCATGCCTAGATTGTAGACCGACTGACAGCTTCCACGGCTGAGTTGGCTGGCATGGCTGAATTGGTGTGCTGGCTTCATCGGCTTGGCTCGGCGCATTTGGACACGCCGGCTGATATAGCATGGTGGCTTCAGCTGGCTGAGCCGTATGTTATTTTTTATTTAATTTTTATTTATTTTATTTATTTAGAAATTCATATCTTCTTCATTTTAGCTCTATTTTGCATGAAACTTATTTTGTTATGATCAAAAAAATAAGTTCTTTCCATTAATAATAAAAATTAATTTTTTAATTTTATTATTTTGTAATTAATAAAAATATAAATTTCTTAAAAATATGTATCAATTAATTAATAATTTTTAAAAATTAATATAAATTAATTGATAAATTAATATATTTATTGATGAATTTATGGTACTTATCAATAAGAAAGGAAGGGAAGAAGAGAAAGAGAAGAAAGAAAGAACAAGAAAGAGAAGCTCTACCTTAGCTTTTGGAAGTAGCAAAAGAGAGAAGAGAAGAGACTCTCAACTCTCTTGGTGGAGCCTTCCTGCACTTAGTCGTTTAGGCTATCGACTGCTCACTCCACCTCTTCCTCCAGTTGAAGTTCTTTTCCTCTGTTTATAGATGAGGAAGGGGTAATGCAAACTTCACTTGACTTGGAGTTCATGGATTTGAAACTGAATGAAGTTAGGATATTCTTGCAGCTGTCTTTTCCTATAGTTGTACTATTAGAAATCTTCCTATAGATTGTTATATATCACTTCAGGAGTGCTGTAGGGAATCTTCCTATAGATCATTATGCATCACTTCAGAAATACTGTAGGCTATTACTTATCATTTTTGAAATTCTTTTGTAAGCCGATTGATAGCTTTTATTGGTCAGTGATCATTTATTTGGCTTGGCAATGATGGCTGTAGATATGAACTTGTTCTAATATGTATCTGCAAGAAAATATTCTACCAAAGTTTTGGTAGAGGGTTAGTAAGAAATCATTTTTCTTTCTTCATTTTTTTTTTTTGCTTAGCCCTCTAGGCTAAAGAGGATGTCGAAGGATGTTGGTTTGTTGACAGCCTTCATATTGTTTTTGAGTTTGAGGCATGCCTTAATTTCTTCATCAGTTCAGTATTGTTGTTGTCATAATTTTCTTGCCACCTAATAAACGACTTCTAAGTAAGTTGTCTCCTCAAGAGTATTACATATTCTGACTTCAAGGTGTTAGGTTTGGTGTGCAGAGCGAAAGAATAGATTTCATAAAAAAATAATGAAATTATAAAATCAAACCCAAAACGTAGGACCACCTTATTAGAATTTAAATCATATAAAATATATTTATAACATAAATGAAGGTATTGGAACATACCTTTGATCGGTAAATTCCAACTTGACTTTGATCACCAATAACAGATCGTCAGGGGTTCCACCAGGCGCCCACATGTTCACTCTTCAATATTAATCCATATGGAAACTTGATCAAGACACCAGCACCTTTGTTTATTTTAATTAAAATTCTTACAATAAGAACTTTAATTAATTTGTGCAGAATCTTCCTTAGCCTTTGCTATCATCCTCCTAGCCTTTTCTTGCCTTTTTTTCTTGCTCCTTGTCTCCTTAATTTTTATTTTTAATCTCTTTGTCTTATTGGAAGACTTCTTGTTCTTAAATCAAGACTTTATCTAGATAAGAATAAGGGAATAAAGAAAATTGAACAAGTAAGCCTCTTGTAAGAAAGAAAGCAGGAATTCTCAATCCTTGGACTCTTGGTGTGCACCCCTATTTATAATATATGTAAGGGTGATTCCACAATTTCTCACGCCCTTTTCCTAGGCATATCTCAAGCCCATCCAACCTTCTCATGCCCCACCAGAAAAATATACCATGTGGAAGTATGAGAATTAGTTTCAAGAGTCGCTTTAAGTAGGACTTTTTAGAAAATAATTCTTCGTGGTTTCACAAAAGTTACATAGTTTTTCTTTCTCTTTGGCACCACCAATAAAGGTTTTTGATCTAATGAGAATGCCATCCAATGGGTTTCATCTCATGTGCCAATTTTAGATGGGGCATGGAAGAAAAGTCAACGCCTTATCAACTTGGACTTGGTCCAAGAGGAGCCAAGATAAGGGGGAGCCGCTACGAGTCTTGTTCCATTTAAATTTCTTTTAAATACCAAAGTGTTTAATCTGCAGAAGGACTCTTGGGTATATTTTTTTAGATCTGAGACTATGTAACATAAGTTACATAAAATAAAAAATAGATAAGAGAATAAAGATGGGGCGGCAACCAAAATAATGTGCGAAGAGCCCATGGCATATAAAACACCTCCCCACGTGCAAGAAAGAGACTCTCTAGGGCATGGGATTCTAGTATGTGAGGCCCAAACCCAGGTCAACAAGCCATGGGTTAACCCAATTAAGGACCAAATTAGATTTGACCCAACTTGGATCTAATTAGCCCAATCGGAACCTAATTCAAATCTGATTCGAATCTTGGTGCTGGGGTTTGCAACATATGCTAGCATGTTCATCTTGCAAACATGATCTAATCTAAGTAGACCCTTGATCAATTCCCTTTGTGTGTGACCCATTGAGTTCCACATCTAGCTAGCAGTGGGTTCGGATGCGATTTGACCTAATCTGGTTAAACTCAACCAAATTGATTTAGGTCAAAACTAGCTACTCTGATTTAATTAATTAGAATACTTTCTAATTAATGATTAAATTAAACTCTTTAATTCAATCAAACCTACAAGACAAGATTGATGTCTAGCAATGTATCATATCTACTCAGAAGATATAAAATTTTGATGAAAATATCAAAAATATCCTTCAGTGAAAAGTTACCGTGCAACAAGATCCTTCGATCATCCTGCATTCCGAATATGACTCTAGGTATGAAAATATATCAAATCCAATATCATATTTATATTTCTCTCAATCTTATGATGATGATTCGATTAATGAAATATTAGAAACCATTTCTAATTTTCATCATACTTTGATCAAAGACTTTCTGAATCATCATTTGATTAAAGCAGGTAGGATGCAATCTCCTCATCGATTCCATGTTGACCTACTCACAACCTTCATATGTAATCCACTATATCTAGAACGCTCCGTATATGATTAAGTCATGAATAAGTATGAACTAAAATATGGATTCATATATATAAGGTTCTATGGTAGCCTCAGATCAAAGGATTACATACACAACTCCCACTATGAGAACTATTTATTGACATGTAGATAAGACTCCATTAGATGTTCTTGAGTTAGATCAATTCAGTGAACTCATTCTCTAATGAGCACCCACATCCTTGTATTAGTATCATACATAAGTGATAGTGAGATTAATCACCCTTTTATCAAGCATACATAGGATGTACCGGTCTTTCCGAAAACATTAATTCCCAACTCAATATTCCATTGATCAGAAATATTTTAGATTAGGGTTTTGAGGTTTTAGGTCTCACTAGTATGATCTTATCATAACCCTAAAATCATAGTCCTACTTTATGGGGTTCATCATAATCTTAAATAAATAATTAAGATGCAGCATACGATGAAATAAAATTTCTTTATTTATTTGAAAATATCATTATATGAGTTTGGAAGACAAAAGAATAGCCCATCAAAATTTCTTTCAATCTCCCACTTGCATAAAAGCCCATCACCTTTATATTTTAATCCCATACAATCAAGGTGGCGATCAAACTAGTGCTATGGTAAAGCCTTAGTGAATGAGTCTACTTTGTTATTCTTTGTATCTACTCGTTCAATGACAACATCTTATTTTTTAATAATTTCATGAACGAGATTGAGGCATCTCAAAGTGTGCTTGGATTTATGATGAGACCTTGGTTTTTTTGCTTGAGCAACTGTTCTAGAATTATCACAATAAAGTGGTACTGGGTTCTCAATTTTAGGAATAACATCCAATTCAGTGATGAACTTCTTCATCCAGACAGCTTCCTTGGCGGCTTCACTTACAGCTATATACTCTGCCTCAGTGGTTGAGTCAGCTACAGTTGACTGCTTGGTACTCTTCCAACTCACTGCTCCACCGTTCAAAGTAAAGACACATCTTGAAATGGATTTGCTATCATCTGGATCTAATTAAAAATTAGAGTCAGAATACCCTTCTAGTTTGAGATCAGATCCACCATATACCAAAAAATTATCCTTAGTCCTTCTCAAGTACTTAAGAATATTTTTCACAGCTTTTCAATGATCCTCTCCTAGATCAGCCTGAAATCTACTAGCTATGCCTAAAGCATTAGCAACATCAGGTCTGGTACATAACATGGCATACATTATTGATCTTACAGTCGAAGCATAAGGAATAGAACTCATTCTATTTCTCTCTTCAGGTGTCTTAAGAGACATCTTCTTAGAGAGATGTATGCCTTGACTCATGGGTAAGTAATCTTTTTTACTCCCATCCATACTGAAAGTATTAAGTCAATGTACCTAGACTGGGACAAGCCTAGTATCCTCTTAGATCTATCTCTATATATCTTTATTCCAAGTATATAGGATGCTTCTTCCAAGTTTTTCATGGAAAACTTATTTGATAGCCATAACTTGATTGATTACAACATTGGGATATCATTTCCAATGAGGAGTATGTCATCTACATATAGAACCAAAAGAACTATGGCACTCTCACTAGTCTTCTTGTACACATATGATTCATCCATATTCTTGATAAAGGCAAATTCTTTGACTGTAATATTAAAGCGAATATTCCAACTTTTTGATGCTTGCTTTAATCCATAAATGGATATTTAAGCTTGCATACCTAATTTGATCTCTCATTTGAGACAAATCTCTCTAGCTATGACATGTAGACCTCCTCCTCAAGAAAACCATTAAGGAAGACGGTCTTCACATCCATTTGCCATATTTTATAACATGATATGCTACTATTGCAAGCATAATTTGAATAGATTTGAGCATGACAATAGGTGAAAATATTTCATCATAATCAATATCCTATTTTTGCCTGAAATCCTTAGCCACTAATCTGGCCTTATAGGTTTCAACTTGATTATCTACTCTAATCCTTTTCTTATAGACCCATTTGCACCTAATAGTATTCACACCCTCTGGTGTATCCACCAAAGTCCATACTTTATTGGTGTACATGAAGTCCATTTCGGATTGCATGGTAGCCAGCCATTTGTTTGAGTCCCTACTCATGATAGCTTCCGTATAGGTTAGAGGTTCATCTTTCTCAATGACTTGAGCTTCATTATTCTCAATAATAAACCCATACCTCATAGGTGCATGTCGCACTCTATCAGACCTACGAATTGGAGTTGTCTGTTTTGGTTCTTTCTTATTTATGTGTTTATTTGTTTGAGAAATATCTATTTATTTTTCTTGAACTTCACTAAGTTCAATGTTTCTCCTACTACCTCTTTCTAGAATAAATTCTTTCTCCATGAAAGTGGATGCCTACTTACAAATACCTTTTATTCAGTAGGATAGTAGAATAGATATCCCATACTATCTCTAGGATATCCTACAAATAGACATCCATCTACTCTACCATCTAGCTTATGTCCAGAATTTCTTTTTACATATGCTGGACAATCCCATATCTTAAGATACTTAAGATTAAATTTTTTTCTTCTCCATATCTCATATGGAGTACTAGATACAGACTAAGAAGGTACTCTATTCAAGAGATATACTGCGGTCTCTAGGGCATCAAGGGAAAAACCTATTTTCTAAGTCAGGTTCATTTAGATCAGATTGGATCAGGAGGGATATTTCAAAAAAAATTTCTCTAAGATCCTAATCAGATCTAAGATACCTTAGATCTGATCTTATTGATCTGATAATAAAAATAAAATAAAATAAAAATTAAATCTAATTTAATTATACCTTTATTTTAGGTAATTCAATTATCCTGTGATGATCCCGATGTTTATCTTAGGTTCTGGATGTAGCCATGCAAGTGCCTGACCTCTACCGATATCCACTCAGGCAGGATTTGAAGATCTTCTTCTTCTTAATCAAACCTCTAAAAATTAGATCTAGATCTGATCTTGAAGGTCTTGAAAACTCTTTTTTGAAGAACAGTCGTTGTCTCTTACAGTAGTGCTGCCTTCTTGCTTTCCTGGCGCCTTTCACTTGCTTGGATCGCACTTTACTCAATCCCAAAACACCTTGGGCATGGAGAGGAGAGAGAGGACTAGAGGGTGGCATGGAGGAGGGAGAGAGGCTTTATGGCATGGGCTAAAGATAGAAGCATTAAAATCTAGGCATAGATAGGGTTTATATAGATCCTGCTGCACCATGCAGTGCCACATTATCTCAGTCAATCATGACACTTTGAGCAATCAGATCTAAATCTGACTGATGGGATGACATCATCTGATCAAATCAGATGAGAGACCCTCAAAACTCTCCTAAGGTGGCACCAAGACTGGGTCAAACAAGAGTTCTTGGCACCACAGAGTTTAATCCCCTGAAGCAACCCTAGAGTCCCATCTGTATAGGACTCCTCCTTTATCCTCATGGGGCACATGCCTCCCTAGGCATGCACCCTCTTTCTGTTTGCATTTAGTAGGAGGACAAGGCCCTAGATACTCTCCTATAGGTGCATGACACATGGGTAGATGTCCAAGTATCCAGTGTCAACATTTGACCAATGTCCGAAAATAGGAATTAGCAGGTGATCGAAAATGGCAGGTGTTATCTCAAATTTATCTCATAAATTAAGACATCCCTTTTCTAATCTGGATAAGCTCCAATCAAACCACGTAAAGATTCCTGAGTGAGCTCAAATATATCTGGCTTAGTCAAGATAAGCTATAATGATTATTAAAGGAGAACATTAGGCTCAATCATGTGCTAGCACGATTTCCTTGAACCTAATTGAATCTTATTCAAATCAATTGAACTGGGTTAGTCCAATTGATGATATCCAGATCCAAACCCTTATTTGTGTGACCTAATTAGATTCAGTTCCATATGGTAATGGGATATGTCACGATCACTATCATCGACATCATCGAAATACTTTTCAATGAATCAGAACTTTTCTGATTCAAACAACTAGTATGATCGATCGTCCAAATCATTCTAATTGCTCTCAAAATCCACTGATGACACCTAGTAGCATATGGTGGCAACCCATCAAAACTAAAAGCAAACCTCTCAGTGTAGTTACCTATGTGATTTGGTTCCTCTATCTTGAGCTCCGATCGGATTAGGATTAAGGTGATCTCGTCATACCCTAATATCTGTCATATGAATTAATCATTCGATTTAAGTCCAATGTGAAAACTCTAATAGAAACTCTTTTTGTTATTTCACTCTGCCATGGCCATGGGCTTATGGACTTGATTCTCATGATCATCATAGAGCTGCTCCTCATTTACTGAGGTAGATAGATTCTCTTATTGGTGTAATCCAATTCCTATAATAAACATGCTATAGCCAACATACACCTTAAGATTCTGAATGACTAGGAGATCGAGTTATGGTGTAGACAAACTATAACACCCTCAAGATGAACTACCGATGCACCTTAGGTCAAAGAATCAGACACACCACTATAGCTTCGAGCCAGTCATCGACGAGAATGTAGACTTCCTCATGACTGCTCGAGGTGGTCACACTCAGTGCCCTTCTTCTCTAACGAGTACCTATACTCTCGCTCCGATGTTTCTACACCATAGACTCAAGACTCATCTATCCTAAAGAAGTCACCATACACCAACCTTTCGGATCAATCACCATTCTTATGATGATCCTACAATCAAAAATATTTTATGAGTTAATAATGAAAATTCATGTCTTAAATTTTCAACTCTTGAAAATATGAACTATCATTACCATTAACTTAAGAGATGTATCACAGACACTTTCAAATATACACTATGATAGAAAATAATTTATTTTATTATTTATAGTCAAAATTATAATTTATCCTTAGAAGTATATTACAAGTGTCAGCCAATCTGGCTTCTAGGGCATACATATCGAACAAATTTTCACTTGACCTAAAGCCAATTGGCTACAAATCTAAGTCCCATCTTCTCAAGGTGGGCTTCGATCTTCTACTAGCCCAACGGCTTTATAAGTGGGTCTACCACATTATCTGCAGAGTCGACTCTCTTGACCTTGATGTAACCTTTCTCGAGGTAATCGTGGATGAGGTGGTATCGCCGCTCGATGTGCTTGAATTTTTGATGAGACCTCAACTCCTTAGTAAGAGCTATGACACCATTATTATTGCAGTACAGAGGAATAGCATCCGATGGCATCACTCTGATCTCTGCAGTGAACATCTTGTACTAGAATACCTCCTTCGCAGCTTCTGATGCAGCGATGTACTCTGCTTCCATGGTGGAATCTACTATCACTATCTGCTTGAAACTCTTCCAACTGACAACACCACCATTATACACAAACAAACTCTCAGATATCAACTTTCAATCATCTATATTGGACATAAAATCCGAGTCTGTATATCCATGGACTTAGAGTTCTCCATTACCAAAAACCAACAACATATCCTTAGTTCTTCTCAAGTACTTAAGGATAAATTTCATAGAAGTCCAATGTTCTTCATCTGGATTCGACTGATATCTGATCGTGACACTCATAGCATGGGCTATATCAGATCATGTACATTACATGGCATACATGAGGCTTCCTATTGCTGAAGCATAAGAGATCTTGCTCATGCGTTCTATCTCCTTAGGTGTGTTGGGACACATTTTCTTGAAGAGATGAATGCCATGTCTAAAGGGTGCCAATCTCCTCTTAGAGTTTTCCTTGCCAAACCTCTTTAACACATCCTCTATGTACATCTTCTGTGAAAGACCTAGCATCCTATTTGGTCTATCTCTATAGACCTTAATTTCTAGAATGAAAAATGCTTCTCCTAGGTCCTTCATGGAGAATTCTTTAGATAACCACATTTTAACTATGGTCAACATGGGAATATCATTTCCTATAAGAAGGATATCATCCACGTACAGCACGAGGAAGATAATACCGCTCCCATTGATCTTCTTGAAAATACATGGTTTCTCCTCATTCTTGATGAAAGCAAATAATTTGATCACATCATTAAAATAAGTATTCCTGCTCCGAGATGCTTGCTTAAGTCTATATATGGACCTTTGCAGCTTGCATACTTTATGATCAGCATCACTAGATGTGAAACCTAGCGACTGTTCCATATAGATGTCTTTCTCGAGGTATCCATTTAAGAACGTCATTTTCACGTTCATTTGTCATATTTCATAATCGAAATAGACTGCAATAGCAAGCAATGTGTGGATGGATTTTAGCATGGCTACTGACGAAAGGATATCCTGATAGTTAATTTCTTCATACTAACTATACCTTTTTGCCACTAATCTAGCTTTGAATGTCTCCACATTCCCATCTACACCAATCTTTTCCTTATAGATCCATTTACATCCAATAGGTACTATACCTTCAGGTGAATCTACCAAGGTTCAGACTTGATTTGAGTGCATCGAGTCAATTTCTGACTTCATTGCCTTTAATCATTTCTCAAAGTCGATATCTGATATCGCCTCATCATAGGTTTTGGGATCATCACCATGAACCCCATTACCTATGAGGAATATTTTCTCTACTTCCTCTGAAATAGTACCTAAGTACCTCTCAGAAGGATGAAAAATCCTTTCCGATCTATGAGGTGGAGGAGTTAGTGATTGTATTGGCTCGACCTGATTTGGTTCCATAGGGTCCTTAGTTCATTGCTCTTGGGAGACTTTCTCCTCGAGCTTGATCTGCTTTCCAAAGCCACCATCTTGAATAAATTATTTTTCAAGAAAGATGGCATACCGACTCACAATCATATTGTAGTCTTCTAGAATATAGAAATAATATCCTAATGACTCTTTAGGATATCCTATGAATTGAGCTCTAAAGGACCTATAGTCTAACTTGTTCGCTTGTTGTCTTTTGACATGAGCCAGACAACCCCAAATTCTGAGATGACTCAGACTTGGTTTCTTACCATGCCATATCTCATACGGTGTAGTAGGAATAGTTTCGGAGAAAACCCTATTCAGTAAATATATAGTAGTTAATAGACTAAGTCCCAAAAAAAAATTAGGAAGGTCTGTGAAGCTCATCATGGATCGGACCATATCTAATAGGGTCTGATTCCTTCATTCTAAAATCTCGTTGAGTTGAGGTGTTCCAGCTAGAGTCCATTAAGAGACTATGCCATATTGCTTGAGTCGACTATGGTATTCACCTCCTTGATCTGATCGAAGAACCTTAATTGATTTTTTAGTTTGCTTTTCCACTTCATGTCTGAATTTCTTAAACTTTTCAAAGGCTTCAGATTTATGTCTCATAAGATAGACATACCCATACTGAGATAAATCATTGGTAAAGGTTATAAAGTAGACAAAGTTGCCTCCAACCGACACATCAAATGGGCCACACACTTCAGTATGTATTAGGGCAAGTAGATCCATGGCCTTTTCTCCATGTCCTACAAAAGGAAGCTTAGTTATTTTGCCATGAAGACATGATTCACAAATTGGATATGGTTTGGAAGTCAACAAACTCAATAGCCCGATTTTCTTTAATTTATTAACCCTATCTTCTGCTATATGATCTAGCCTTAGGTGCAATAGATACCTATCGTTTGGACTATTCCTGGGTCATTTTGATCCTATGGCATTCACATTTTGCTCGATATTAAAGATAGATATATCAATATGTAACTGGTAGAGACCGTTAATAAAAAAACCACTTACATTTTTATTTCTTTCATAAAGAATATTATAATGGTCCTTAAGAAAACTAATTACATAGCTTTCTTATGCTAAATATGAAATGAAAATCAAATTTTTGCTTGCAGCAGGCACATAATAACAATCCTTAAGTACTAAATCTAAGCCAAATGATAGTCGAAGAGGGTAGGTTCCCACGGCCACAGCAGCAATCCTTGCTCCATTTTCAACGTGTAGGATCATCTCACCATCCCTCAGCCTCCTGCTATCCTCAAGATCCTACATGGAAGTACACAAATGAGCACTAGAACCAGAGTCAAGCACCTAACTAGATGCAAATAAAATCGTAAGGTTAGTTTCAATAATGAGCATACCTCCAGAAGGACTTGTCTCCTTCTTATTCTTCAAGATGGCCAGGTATGTAGGATAATTTCGCTTCCAATGGCCATCAGTATTATAATGAAAATACTTTTCTTTGTTAGCAGCCTTCTTCTTCAGCTCTGCCTTCTTTTTCTTTTCACCTTCCACCTTCTGCTTTTTTACAGACTTCTTCTTCTTTCCAAAAGACTTTTTTTTAGAAGAAGTCTATTCCATAGCAAGCACTGAGCCTTTAGAATCTTTTATAGAAAGCTCAGCAGTAACCAGCATGTTCATAAGTTTGGCCAAAAAATTTTGAAGTTTATGTACATGGTAGTTCATAATGAACTGCCCATATGCATCAGTCGAGGATTGCAGAATTATATCATTCTACAGATCCTGATCTAACTTCACTCCGAACTTCTCAAGCACTTCTAAGTTCTGGATCATCATCAGACAATGATCTTGGACTGACTGTCTATCATGCATTTTAGCCTTAAATAGTTATTTAGTGACCTGATGTTTGGCTGTGCGACTCTGTTCACCAGACAACTCTTGCAGGTGAGCCAACATTTGGCGGGCAGTCTTGAAATCTTCATGTTGGGGCTGAAGCTCATCAAACATCAAGCCCAACATGTAGTATCTGACATTATTATCTTCATCCGTCCACTTGTCAAGAGATGCTCTCTGTTCAGCAAACGGATGAGTTGGTAAGATGGAGGGATCCTGGTCCAATACATGAGTCAACTTCTCAGAACCCAAAATAATTTTGAAGTTCTAGAGCCAATCCTTGTAATTGGATTCGATCAGTCTATGGGTGTCCAGAATATGGGCTAGTGGATTGGATGCAGACATTTTTTTTTCCTATAGAGAGTCAAAGTTTTTAGTTAGATTTTATAATTAAGACTTGACCAATTTATTGAGGGGTTTGATTTTTAAACAAATTATCTCTCACTATTTTTTTGGATCCCTATACTCCCTCTGTAGAGATGCAAAAATCTCCATGATTACTGATTTCTAATGGGTGGTGCTGTCCCACCAACTGACTCATCACCTCACCTAACAGTTATTGATGATGGATTAGCCAATGAGTGAACAACTCTTATCCAATGATTCTCTAATCATAGTACACCCAGACTTGATCTCTAATTTATGAATCTCACCGTGCCCGAAATATTGATCCACTCCTTAGTTAAGTCAGACCCACCATTTGTGCAGATTGGATTTCTAATTGGGTCTCTCACCATATCCAAAATATTGAGCCTAATCCATCCTCCAGCCCATAGCATCCAATGCTTAATAGACATGGTTGCATCTTCTTGATGCAACTGAACCACTGTGACCAACCGAGAACAATCAACCCTAGAAATGGCCCACACATCTATAATGGTTGAAGACCTTAGACTTAATCTTTTCTTAGGAATATTTGATTTTGGTCTCTTTGAACTTGACTTGACATAGCCATAACTATTATGACTAGCCTAGTGGCATGGGTTAGCTCAGATTGTTAGCCACCTTAGATCAGGACTGGGTTGATAAATATGATTAGATAAGTGAGACCGGTGGAAGGGATATACCATTAACTCGATAAGAATGCATTCGAGTCGAGTAGCTCCCAATTAAAAATCAATCAATCGTATCTACCAAACTTATCTTAGACACCAAATTATTGAGCCAGAACCAATCGGATTAGCCTACAATCTAGACTCTAACCACTAAGCCTAATTAGGTCTTAACTCGATCAATCGCTCATGTGACTCGACCTTGACCCATACTTAATCCTATTAGGTTGGTCAATTTAAGCACTCTTGATCCCACTTAACCAACTCTTGATTCCATTTGATCAACTGCTAGACCTAATTGAGCTACCCAAGCCCGAACTCAATTTTATAAATATGTCTTAGATCTAAAAATTTTTAATTTTAGATCTAATATATTTTATAATCTTAATTCTTAATTAAATTTATGATTCATAAACAAAACATATATATAAAATCTTAGGATTTCAGGATCTAGTATTTTATAGAAAATAATTTTTTTTATTTATTTTTGATTAAAGATGAACGCGCAGCACCCCTACACATCATAAGAACACCCCATCGAATGGAAGAAGAGAGCCTTTAAAATCCCACTTCATTCTTATGACCGGATGGCCAAGGGTCATGTCTTAATCAGAAACATGATAAATCTACAAAACTAGTTGGATCTACATCATATATCACATATAAAAAAATTGATCGAACTAAAAATATATTTTGCATACATCTCATGTATCATATCTTGCATGTTTTTAGATCTAAATTATCTCATAAATATCTAAAAAATAAGATTTAAATTTGATCATATCAAATTAAAATTTATTCTAGATAATTTTGTAGAACTATTCTACAACTAGTCTAAACATGCATCTATCATATCTCATATGAACAAATTAAATAAATTTATTTTTTATTTTTTAGATCTTAATTATAATATTTATAATATCAAAAAATCATAAATAAATTAATCTAAAAATTATAATTAATTAAATTAAAATTATGATTATGCTAAACTACATATAGAATAATTCTATTCCTAGTCTAGTCATGCATCTCATACATCTTAGATCTATATTATTTAATTTTTAATTTTTTAATTTTAGATATAATCACATCTAATGTGACATTTGAAATCATCTAATTATTAGATCAAAAATAAATTAAAATCAGATCTAATGAATTATGAAACTTGGCTCTGATACCAGTTGAAGGGAAAAACCTATTTTTTGGATCAGGTTCGTTCATATCTGATTGGATCAAGAGAGATATCTCAAAAAAATTTTCTTTGAGATCCTAATTAGATCTAACACTCCTCAGATCTAATCTTATTAATCTAATAATAAAAGTAAAATAAAATAAAAATTAAATCTAATTTAATTATATCTTTATTTTGGGTAATCCAATTATCCTATGATGATCCTGATGTTTGTCTGAGGTTCTGGATGTAGCCACGCAAGCACCTGACCTCTACCGATATCCACTTGGGTAGGATTTGAAGAGCTTCTCATTCTTAATCAATCCTCCAAAAATTAGATCTAGATCTAATCTTGAAGGTCTTCAGAACTTTTTTTTGAAGAACAACCATTGTCTCTTGCAGCAGTGCTGCCTTCTTCCTTTCCTAGCGCCTTTCACTTGCTTGGATCACACCTTACTTATGCCCAAAACCCCTTAGGTGTGGAGAGGAGAGAGAGGACCAAAGGATGGCATGGAGAAGGAGGGAGAGAGGCTTTGTGGCATGGGCTAAAGGCAGAAGCATTAAAATCTAGGTGTAGACAGGATTTATATAGATCCGACTGCGCCATGCAGTGCCATATCATTCCGACCAATCATGACCCTTTGAGCAGTCAGATCTAAATCTAATTAGTGAGATGACATCATCTAATCCAATCAGATGAGAGACCCTCAAAACCCTCCTAAGGTGGTGCCAAGACTGGGTCAAACAAGAGTTCTTGGTGCCATAGAGTTTAATTCCCTGAAGCAATTCTGGAGTCCCATCTGTATGGGACTCCTCCTTTATCCTCATGGGGCACACACCTCCCTAGGCATGCACCCTCTTCCTATCTACATTTAGCAAGGGGACAAGGCCCTAGGTACTCTCCTATAGGAGCATGACACGTGGGCAAATGTCCAAGTGTCTAGTGTCAACATTTGACCAATGTCCAAAAACATGAATTAGCAGATGATCGAAAATGGCAGGTGTTGTCTCAAATTTATCTCATTAATTAAGACAATCTTTTTTTGATCTAGACAAGCTCCAGTCAGATCAAGTAAAGATTCTTGAGTGAGTCCAAACATCTCTGGCTCAGTCAAGACAAGCTATAATGATTATTGAAGGAGAACATTAGGCTCAATCATGTGCTAGCATGATTTTCTTGAACCTAATTGAATCTTATTCAAATCAATTGAACTGAGTTAGTCCAATTGATAATATCTAAATCTAAATCTTTATTTGTGAGACCCAATTAAGTTCACTTCTATATGGTAATGGGATATGTCATAATCTTTATCATCGACATCATCGAAACACCTTCCGATGGATCAAAACTTTTCTAATTCAGACAACTAGTATGATCGATCATCCAAATCATTCTAATTGCTCCCAAAATCCACCAGTGACACCTAGTAGCATATGATGGCAACCCATCAGAATTGAAAGCGAACCTCTCGATATAGTTACCTGTGTGATTAGGTTTCTTTATCTTGAGCCCCGACAGGATTAGGGTTAAGGTGATCTCGTCAAATCCTAATATCCATCATATGAATTAATCATTCAATTCAAATCCAATGTGAAAATTCTAATAGAAACTCTTTCTATTATTTCACTCTATCATGGCCATGGGCTTATGAACTTGATTCTCATGATCATCATAGAGCTGCTCCTCATCTATCGAGGTAGATAGATCCCTTTATTGGTGCAATTCAATTCCTAAAATGAACATGATATAGCCAACATACACCTCAGGATTTCGAATGGCTAGGAGACCGAGTTATGGTGTAGTCAAAGTATAACACCCTCAAGGTGAACTGTTGATGTACCTCAGATCAAAGAATCAGACACACCACTGTAGCTTTAAGCCAGTCATCGATGAGAAGGTAGACTTCCTCATGACTGCTTAAGGTGGTCAAGCTCAGTACCCTCATTCTCTAACAAGTACCTGTACTCTCACTCCGGTGTTTCTACACCGTAGACTCAAGACTCATCTATCCTAAAGAAGCGATCGTATACCAATCTTCTGGATCAATCACCATCCTCATGATGATCCTACAGTCGAGAGAATTTTATGAGTTAATAATGAAAATTCATGTCTTAAATTTTCAACTCTTGAAAATATGAACTATCATTACCATTAACTCAAGGAATGTATCACAGACACTTTCAAATACACACTGTGATAGAAAATAATTCATTTTATTATTTATAGTCAAAATTATAATTTCGTCCTTAGAAGTATATTACATGTGTCAGCCAATCTGGCTTCTAGGGCACACATATCTTACAGGATATGATCCTAGAAGAAAATAGGTAATTCTGTGAAGCACATTATGGTCCGTACCATATCTAATAAGGTACGATTTTTTTTGTCAGCTACACCATTTAATTGTGGTGTATAAGAAGAGATTCATTCAGAGAGAATGTCCTTACTTTAAGATAGTCTAAAAATTTATAGGACATGTATTCTCCTCTCCGAACAGATTGAAGGATTTTTATACTCTTTCTAGTTTGTTTCTCAACCAAACTTTGATACTCTTTAAATTTATCAAAAGTTTCAGATTTTTGTTTCATAAGATATACATATCCAAACCTAGATAAATTATTAGTGAATATTATAAAATAAGAGTATCCATCTTTAGCCTGAGTTGTCATAGGACTACAAACATCTATATGTACAAGTCCTAATAACTCACTTGTCCTTTCTCCATGTCCACTAAATGGAGTCTTGGTCATTTTATCCATGAGACATGATTCACTAATATGACAAAGTCGACAATGCCAAAGTAAAGTATTACTTATGTCCTCTTTCATATGTTTTCTATTTTCATCAACATGAAAAATATTATCATCCAAACATAGAGTCAACAAACTATTGTGCCAAAACATATTATTTCATTAGAATATTTGATCGAGCAACCATTGCTCGTTGCATCAAGACTATAACCTTGTTTTAACAATAAGGATATAGACACAATATTTCTAATGATATTAGGCATATAATAATAATTTGTCAGCTCTAAGATCTTTTCAGAAGGTAACTCCAATATATTTGTCCCTACAGCTCTACTTGGATAGACTCTCCTCCAACGCCATAGAGCTCAAAGTCATCTTTATTTAAACTCCAAACTTTTTGTAGTCTCTGCAATGATTTGCAGATATGAAAATTGTAGCTGGTATCCAATACCCAAGAATTTGAAATAAAAGAATTTAATGACAAAATTATATGTATATCATACATACCTTTTGGTGCAACATTTGCACCAGTTGCAAGGTAAGCCTTGCAATTTCTCTTCCAATGACCTACTTTACCACCGTGAAAATAGGTCATTTGTCTAGAGGCTTTCTCCCCTTCTTCTTCTTATTTATGCCATCTTTAGGGTTCAGCATCCTTTCAGAACCCTTTCTTTCTGCATTCTTCTTGGAGATCCCATCTATAAGAAGAAAAGGATCCTTATCCTTTTTGATATGACTCTCTACTGTTTTAAGCATATTTAACAGCTCAGGCAAGAAAGTATTCAGTTAGTTCATGTGATAGTTCATGACAAATTGAGAAATGATTCTGAAAGTGATTACAGGATTAAATCCTAACTCAACTTTTCATCCATGATAAAATCTAATTGACTTAATCTAGTGATTAGGTCAATTACCATCAGAACATGGTTTTGCATGGATGAACATTCTGCCATCCTGGTATGGAATAACTACTTAGATATCTTATATCTAATAGTCCTACTCTGCTCTCTATAAAGTTCTTTTAGATTAAGCAATATGGATTGAGTATCCATGCCATCATGTTGCCTTGGTAACTCATTACTCATGAAGGCAAGTATGATGCACTTGATAGTAAGAAAATTATTTTGCCACGTCTTGTATGTAGACATTTCTTCCTCTATATTATCCTCCTCTAATGGCTCAAGATAAGGGACATAAAGAATATAAGAGAGTTTTTCTTGATTGAGTACTATTTTTAGGTTTCTTAGCCAATCCACATAGTTAGGACCGGTCAACTTATTTGAATCCAAAATTGAACATAGTGAAAGTGAAGCCATTTATTTTACATAATAAAGAACATTACATAAGCAAATAACTCATGATAATGAATATAATTAAATTAGGATTTTAATTTAATTATATCTTTCACTATTTTATCAAATATCATAACCCTCAAATATGATAATCGAGAAAACCTAATTTTTTTTAGTGGGATTGAGATCCTAATTTCTTATAAAAAAAGTCTTGTGGTTGCATAATAAATCTTTTTGTAAGTTCAAAGATAGGAAACTCTTTTCAATTGCATCTCATGCAATTCTCAATACATTCTTGGCCTCTAAAATATTAATAGCCTTATGTTAGCACAACAAACTATAATATTTTAGTGAAGCAAGATCCTTCATTTCTATACAGTCATAATGAAATATAACTGCTCTTGTAGTTACACAATAAATCAGTTTATCTAAAATGTTGTAAGCATCATTATGCACTAGATCAATATTACATTAGTTCCATAATCGGTCTTGTGGTTGCACAATAAACCTAATATGATTTATGACATCATAATGAACTAGCATAAATGAAGGCCTTTAATGTAGCGAATCAAAAGAATCCATCCATCGAGCTGGCTTGGTCCACAGTCAAGCTAGCTCGATAGCATCTAGTCCAAGTACTACTTTCTGTCTGCTTGAGAGAGCTGGCTCGAATCTACCTCGAGCTGGCTCGATCTCACTCTGAGTCGGCTCAGCTATGTATCTGAGCCGGCTCGATTGCATATCAGATCTAAATTTCAACAGCAATGCCTAAGCACTTAATCTAGAATTAAATCAATCGAATCAGCCAGATAAGTGGGAGAGAGATGGAGGTCCCTCCATTACTTTTCTTAGACACAAATGAATTGACCAGGTCAGAGAATGAAACCAATTAAGAACCATGTTCTCTTTATCAATCATGAACCACTTTTCTAGACATCGATTGATCAATTTTACATCTAGATTGGTTCTACTATCGGTTGATTGCACTACAACTTAATATAATCTTTATAAAGGACTTTAAATGGTCACTTTGCACATTCTAATTTAAAATCATATTGAACAAAAGAATATATATCAGTCATGATATATAACAAACATAATAGCATGTATAATCATTCTAAGACAACCATCATCACATAGTGAATATTTGTCACTATGCCAGGGCAACCTTATAGAATGATATACATCATAATCTAATTATGAATAATTAAACATGATCACATCACATTAAAAACATGCTAAAATTTTAAATATGATCATATCATGTTGATAATTTTTTCATTAAATCATAAACATAACAACATATGATTTAGTCTAATAAGATTTGCTCTGATACCACTATTGGGTTTGGTGTGCAGAGTAGAAGCACGGATTTAAAAAATAAAATAAAATTATAAAATCAATTCCAAAATTTAGGACCATCTTATTAGAATTTAAATCATATAAAATATATTTATAACATAAATGAAGGTATTGGAACATACCTCTAATCGCTAAATTCCAACTTGAATTTAATCACCAGTAACAATTCATCAAGGGTTCCACCAGGTGCCCACGTGTTCACCCTCCAACGTTGATCCACATGGAGACTTGATCAAGACATCCACACCTTTGTTTATTTTAATTAAAATTCTTATGATAAGAAGTTTAATTAATTTGGGCAGAACCTTTCTTAGCCTTTGCTACCATCCTCCTAACTTTTCCTTGCCTTCCTTTCCTGCTTCTTGTCTTCTTAATTTTTATTTTTAATCCTTTTATCTTATTCGAAGACTTCTTATCCTTAAATCAGGACCTTATCTAGATAAGAGAAAAGGAATAAAGAAAATTGGACAACCAAGTCTCTTGTAAGAAAGAAAGCAGGAATTCTCAATCCTTGGACTCTCGATGTGCACCCCTATTTATAATGTATGTAGGGATCTTTTCATAATTTCTCACACCCTTTCCCTAGGCATATCTCATGCCCATCCAACCTTCTCATGCCCCACTAGAATAATACGCCATGTGGAAGCATGAGAATTAGTTTCAAGGGTCGCTTCAAGCAGAAGGACTCTTCAAAAAATAATTCTTCGTGGTTTAACAAATGTTACATAGTTTTTCTTTCTCTTTGGTGCCACCAATAAAGGGTTTTGATTTGATGAGAATGCCATCCAGTGGCTCTCATCTCATGGGCCAACTTCAGATGGGGCATGGAAGAAAAGTCAATGCCTTATCAACTTGGACTAGGTCCAAGAGGTGCCAAGATAAGGGGGAGCGGCTAGGAGTCTTGTTCCATTTAAATTTCTTTTAAACACCAAAGTGTTTAATCTATAGAAGGACTCTTGGGTGCCTTCTTTTAGATTTAAGACTATGTAACATAAGTTATGTAAAATAAAAAATAGATAAGAAAACAAAGATGAGGCGGCAACCAAAATAATGCGCCAAGAGTCCACGGCGCATAAAACACCTCCCCACATGCAAGAGAGAAACTCTCTAGGCCATGGGATTCTGGTATGTGAGACCCAAACCTAGGTCAACAAGCCAAGGGTTAACCCAATTAAGGACCAAATCAGATTTGACCCAAATTGGATCTAATTACCCCAAATCAGAACCTGATTCGAATCCGATTCAAATCTTGGTGCTAGGGTTTGCAACATGTGCTAGCATGTTCATCTTACAAACATGATCTAATCCAATTAGACCCTTGATCAATTTTTTTTTGTGTGTGATCCATTGGGTTCTACATCTAGCCAGCAGTTGATCCAGGTGCGATTTGACCTAATCTGGTTAGAACTCAACAAAATCAATTTAGGTCAAAACTAGCTAACCCGATTCAACCAATTAGAACACTTTCTAATTAATGATCAAATTAAACTTTTTAATTTGATTGAACCTACAAGTCAGGATTGACATTTAGCAATACATCATGTCTATCCAAAAGATATGAAATTTTAATAGAAATACCAAAAATATCCTTTAATGAAAAGTTACTGTGCAACAAGATCCTTCGATCACCCTGCATCTCGAATATAACTCTGGATATAGAAATATGTCAAACCCAATATCATATTCATATTTTTCTCAATCTTATAATGATGATTCGATTGAAAAAATATTAGAAATCATTTCTAATTTTCATCATGCTTTGATCAAAGACTTTTTGAATCATCATTTGATTGAAGCAGGTAGGATGCGATCTTTTCTTATCAAGAGTGATCGATTCCATGTTGACCTACTCATAATCTTCATATATAATCCACCATATCTAGAACATCTCGTACATGATTAAGTTATGAATGAGTATGAACCAAAATATGGATTCATACATATAAGGTTCTATGGTAGTCTCAAGTCAAAGGATTATATGCACAACTTCTACTATGAGAACTATCTATTGAAATGTAGATAAGACTCCATTAGATATTCTTGAGTTGGATCAATTTGGTGAACTCATTCTCTAATGAGCACCCATATCCTTGTATTAGTGTCATACACAAATGATAGTGAGATCAATCACCCTTTCATCAAGCATACATAGGATGTGTCAGTCTTTTCGAAAATATTGACCTCTAACTCAATATTCCATCGATCAGGAATATTTTAGATTAGGGTTTTGAGGTTTTAGGTCTCACAAGTATAATCTCATCATAACTCTAAAACCATAGCCCTAATTTATGGGGTTCATCATAATCTTAAATAAATAATTAAGATAGAGCATACGATGAAATAAAATGCCTTTATTTATTCGAAAATGTCATTACATGAGTTTGAAAGACAAAAAAATAGCCCATCAAAATACAAATTTCGATTGGCCTGAGGGCATATTCCTTTCATAAGGTAGTCTCGATTTCTTCCAACATCTTATAATATAGTTGCCACAGTAGAAGAGAATATATCAATTTTCATAGGACAATCCATGGGAATTATCTTCTCTAGTGTTTCGACTTCTGCATGTCTAGTGGAGATATTATTGAAAGATAGAAAAGGCTTGCGATGAGTCTAGTTATCGATGATCAAGAGCTGAGTTGGTCTTTGATAGATTTCTTTACATGGCTTAGTGACTGGAACTTCTTGGGCCTCTTTCCAATAGTCAAGTCTTTCAAACTTAACTATTGTTGGCATCTCTAGTATTTGACAAAGATTATGGAGAGATGTAGTTTTGAGTGAGGGCTGAGTTATATGTTCTTCAATCTTTTGGATATTTTCTTTTTTAGATAGGTGACTTGCCATGATTCGTGAATTCTTTTGAACTTTTGGATCCCTGTCAAGAAAGAAAAACTTGAATATTCTGATTGAGATAAGGATTTGTTTACCTATTTTTTTAGAACATCCTTCTTTTGAATGGATGACAAGACTTTTCCCCTGTCATTCCAAAAACATAATTCATTTATTTCAGCAGCTTCTCTTAACTGATTAAGAAAAGATTCTTCAGGATTAGAACAAAACTTAAATATTACTTCATCACCATTTATGTGAGTAATTATATCTTCATTGCTGACAACAAAAGATTTGATTTGAGCTAGAAAGGGGTTTCCTAGAATAATTCTTTGTCTTAGAGTTTTAACAAGTAGAAAAGAAGACCGGAAACAAGCCTTATTAATACAAATATGAACATTAGAAATTTTATATTTTACCTTAAGATTTTCTCCATTAGCAGTCTAGATACTTTGAGCTCATTTTTCATAATATTTAAAAGAAATTAATTCCTCCCTAATATAGTTGACGTCAGCTCCAGAGTCAATTAAGGCTCTATGAGTAAAATGATAGTCTTTAATTTTAAATAGGATCTCATAGAACTATTTTTATTTTACATATCTATCAATGTATCCAATAAAGTCTTCTTCTTCAAGGATAGGCTGGGGCTCATTTTCTTTAGAAATATTTTGAAGTGATTTTAGTTCTTCCTTAAGTAAGGTTATCTCTTTTCTTAATTGGGCTTGTTCATTAAATAATCCTTCTAAACTAGGTTTCTGATCTTTCTCTTTTCTTAGTCTTTGAAAAACTTCTTCCATAGAGTAAAAGTTTTGATTTTCCAAAGGATTTTGAACTTTAGATTTTTGACCTTTGATTAAGGTAAAAAATCTTTCAAGCTGATTTTGTCGATCTTCTCGGTTTTTCAGAGAATCTATCATATCTATAATAAATTGTTCTTCATTGGATAAAACAAGGAGTTTATTTTTACTATATTATTGCTTTTAACTGAGGGTTCATTGCAACAAGAACATTCTTCAGAGTTAGATTCATGACCAGACGCTAAATTTAAGGTACATATTAGATCTTCTAATTTCTCCTTGATACCTTTTGAGGTTTTTTCCTCAAAAATTTCTTGAATCTTTTTTTTAAAACTCTTAGGGCATCGACTTGCAAGATGGCCTTCTTGATTACATTTAAAGCAGACTAGGGGTGTTTTCTGATAGTCAACCTTTTCTTTTCTTGAAAAAGGTTTTGAGTTAGATCTTGTGTCTTTCCTTTTCTCAGGAATCTTCTGAGATTTCTTTTTATAATGCTTCCTTTTATAATCTTCAATTTTTTTATACCTTTTTTGACATGATTTATCTAATTGGAATCCAAATTGATAGTAGAAATCTCCTAATTTGTTTCTTCCAAGTGTCTTTTGTTTTTTCAAATGATCCTCTAATTTTCAAATCATTACATAATTCAGATCCAACAAGTTGAATTTTTTGAGCAGTCTTTCCCATATCATATTGACTATAATTAATAACACCATCTCCTTCATATCTAAGTCTAGTTCTAACTTTTTCAGTAAATAAAGGAGGTAGTCCTGATATGAACTTTTCTTTCCAAAATTCTTGGTTTGGGTCAGGAAGCTGATAGAGTTTTGAAAAGTAGGTGTCTTTATACCATCTAAAATCAGACATGGTTTTACACTTTAAATTAACCAATTGTTCTTTAGTTTTTTCATAAATATCAGTGCAATCACCAATAAAGTTGTAGATGATATTCAAGATTAAGATGACTACAGCATCAAAAGTCTATTCTTAATAAGGATTTCCATTAGGATCTCTTTTAACAGCATTAGCAATCTCTTGCTTTTGATAAGGAGTAAGGTAATTATCCCACAAACCTCTTAATTGTCCCGAGAAACCACAGACTATCATAGTAACAATATTTTTCTCAAAATTTTCATAAACTTTGCAAAAATTAGAGTACATCATCATTTGATGACACATGGTAAGAATTTGATATTCAGTAAATCGATAAAGATTCCATTCGACTAGGCTTCTTCCATCGAATTGAATGGCGAATGTAGTATCGAGACTCTCTTCTAACTGCAAATCTGCATATGTTGGCCTGGGATAATAGTATTTAATTCTAGGGGCCTGCATAATTGTTCTATAGCTAGAGATTTTATTAACCTCATAATTATGTCGATCTTAAAGATTTTTTAGGATTTGGAGTTTACTAAGGATACTACTAATAGATCTTTCTTCTAATTCTTTATCAGATTCTTTTGATAAATATCCTTTATTGTCATCCAAGATGTTTGGTTCATCAGAGGAATCAACAGATAGATAGTTAATAGTTGTTAGATATGTATGCCCTAGAAGTCAAAATTGGTTAACACTTGTAATATACATCTAAGGGCAAAATTATAATTTTGACTATAAATAATAAAATAGATTATTTTCTATGATAGTGTGTATTTGAAAGTGTCTGTGATACATCCCTTGAGTTAATGATAATGATAGTTCATATTCTCAAGAGTTGAAAATTTAAGACATGAATTTTCATTATTGACTCATAAAATGGTTCCGATCGTACGATCATCATCAGGATGGTGATTGATTTGAAAGGTTGGTATACGATCACTTCTTTAGGGAAGATGAGTCTTGAGTTATGGTATAGAGACACCGAAGTGAGGATACAGGTACTCGCTAGAGAATGAGGGCACTGAGCATGACCACCTCGAGTAGTCATGAGGAAGTCTACCTTCTCATCAATGACTGGCTCAAAGCTGCAATGGTGTGTCTGGTTCTTTGATCTAAGGTGCATCAGCAGTTCACCTTGAGGGTGTTATAGTTTGACTACACCATAACTCGGACTCCTAGCCATTCAGAATCCTAAGGTATATGTTGGCTATAGCATATTCATTGTAGAAATTGAATTGCACCAATAGGAGATCTATCTACCTCGGTAGATGAGGAGCAGTCCTATGATGATCATGAGAATCAAGTCCATAAGCCCATCACCATGACAGAGCGAAATAATAGAAATAGTTTTTATTAGAATTTTTACATCGAACTTGGATCGAATAATTAATTCATATGACAAAAATTAGGGTTTGATGAGATCACCTTAACCCTAATCCGATCGGGGCTCAAGATAGAGGAACCTAATCATGCAGGTAACTGCACTGAGAGATTCAATTTTAGTTCTAATGGGTTGCCATCATATGCTGCAGGTGTCACTGGTAGATTTTAGGAGTAATTAGAATGATTTGGATGATTGATCACACTAGTTGTCTAAATCAGAAAAGTTCTAATCCATCGAAAGATGTTTCGATGATGTCAATGATAGAGATCACAACGTATCCCATTACCATACAAAATTGAATCTAACTGGATCATACAAACAAGGATTTGGATTTGGATATCATCAATTGGACTAATCTAGTTCAATTGATTTGAATAAGATTCAATTAGGTTCAAGAAAATTGTGCTAGCACATGATTGAGCTTAATGTTCTCCTTTAACAATCATTAAAGCTTATCTCGATTGAGCCAAATATGTTTGGGCTCACTCAAAAACCTTTACTTGGTCTGACTGGAGTTTGTCCAGGTTAGAAAAGGGTTGTCTTAATTTATGAGATAAATTTAAGACAACACCTACCATTTTTTGTGACCTACTAAATCTTATCTTTGGACTTTGCTCAAATGATTGACCTTTGACACTTAGACATCTACCCATGTGTCATGCACCCATAGGAGAGAAGATGGGCCTTTGTCGCCTACTAAAAGGTAGAAAGAGAGAGGGTGCATGCCTAGGGAGGCATGCACCTAATGAGGATGATGCCTGGAGTCCCATATAGATGGGACTCCAGGTTGCTTCATGCTCTCTACTTGGGTGGTGCCAAAGTGTCATCTTTGATTAGTCTTGGCACCACCTAAGGAGGTTTGTAAGGGACTCTAATCTAATTGGATCAGTTGATGTCATCCTACCAATCAGATTTAGATCTGATTGTATAAAGAGCCATGATTGGCTGGGATGATGTGGTACTACATGGCGCAGCAGGGTCTATATAAACCCTGTCTATGCCTTGGATTTAGAGTTTTCTGCTTTTTGCCCATGCCACATAGCCCTTCTCCCTCCTTCTCCATGCCACCCTTTAATTTTCTCTCTCCTCTTCATGCTCAAGAGGCTTTGGGCTTGAGTTTGGTGCGATCCAAGCAAGAGAAAGGCGACGGGAAAGGAAGAAGGAAGCACTACTGTAAGAGATAATAGTTGATCTTCAAAAGGCATTTTGAAGACCTTTAAGATCAGATCCAGATCTAATTTTTGGAGCACAGATTGAGAAGAAAAAGATCTCTAGATCTTACCCGAGTGGATACTGGTAGAGGCTAGGTGCTTGCGTGGCTACATCCAGAACCTCAGGCAAACATCAGGATCATCACAGCGTAATAAGATTACCCATAACAAGGTATAATTAAATTAAATTTAATTTAATTTAATTTATTTTTATTTTATTAGATTGATAAAATTAGATCTGAAGAGTTTTAGATCTAATTTAGATCTAAGAGAAAAATTTTTGAAATATTTCTCTTGATCAAATTATATCTGAACGAACCTGACCCGAGAAATAGGATTTTTCCCTTCAACTGGTATCAGAGCCAGGTTGTACAATTAATTAGATCTAATTTTAATATAATTTTATCTGATAATTAGATGGTTTTAGATGTCACATTAGATGTGATTATATCTAAAATCAAAAATAAAAAAAATTAAATAATCTAGATCTAAGATGTATGAGATGCATGACTAGACTAGGAATAGAATTATTCTATGTGTAGTCTAGGATGATCATAATTTTAATTTGATTAATTATAATTTTAGATCTATTTATTTATTATTTTATAATATTATAAATATTATAATTATATCTAAAAAATAGAAAATAAATTAACTTAATTTTTTTCATATGAGATATGATTGATGCATGTTTAGACTAGTTATAGAATAGATCTACAAAGTTATCTTGAACAAATTTAATTTAAAATGATCAAATTTAAATTTTATTTTTTAGATATTTATGAGATAATTTAGATCTAAAAATATGCATGATATGATATATGAGATGTATGCAAACCATATTTTTAAGTTAGATCAATTTTTATATGTGATATATGATGTTGATCTAACTAGTTTTGTAAATTCATCATGTTTCTAATTAAGGCATTCTCCTTGGCTGTCCAGTCATAAGAATGAAGTAGGATTTAAAGGCCCTCTCCTTCCATTTGATAGGATGTTCTTATGATGTGCAGGGGTGCTGCGCATTTATCCTTAATCAAAAATCAAAATCTTATTTTCTATAAAATTTTAGATCCTGAAACCCTAGAATTTTATTTATATGTTTTATTTATGAACCCTATACTTAATTAAGAATTAAGATTATGAAATATATTAGATCTAAAATTGAGAATTTTTAGATATAAGACGTATTCATAAAATAAGGTTCACGCTTGGGTAGCTTAATTAGGTCTAGCGGTTGATCAAACTGAATCAAGAGTTGGTTAGATGGGATCAAGAGTGCTTAAATTGACCAGCCTAATAGGATTAAGTCTAGGTCAAGATCGAGTCACATGAGTGATCAATCAAGTTAACATCTAATTAGGCTCGGTGGTTAGAGTCTGGATTGTAGACTAACCCAATTGATTCTACCTCAATAATTTGGTATCTAAGGTAAGTTTGGTAGATACGATCGACAGATTTTTAATTGAGAGCTACTCGACTCGAATGCGTTCTTGTTGAATTAATGGCATATCCCTTCTATCGGTCTCACTTACTTGACCATATTTGTCAACTCAATCCTGATCTGAGGTGGCTAATTATCTGAGCTAACCCATGCCACTAGGTCAGTCATAATAGTTATGGCTATGACAAGTCAAGTTTGAATAGACCTAAATCAAATCTTCCAAAGAAAAGATTAAGTCTAAGGTCTTCCACCATTGTAGATATGCACGCCCTTTTCGGGGTTGATTATTCTCGACTGATCACAGTAGTTTAGTTGTGTCGAGAAGATGCAATCATGTCTATTAGGCATTGGATGCCATGGGCTGGAGGATGGATTGGGCTCAATATTCTGGATATGGTGAGAGATCCAATTAGGAATCCAATCTATGCAAATGGTGGGTCTGACTTAACTAAGAAGTGAATCAATATTTCGGGCATGGTGAGATTCATGAATTAGAGATCAAGCTTGGGTGCACCATGATTAGAGAATCATTGGACAAGAGCTGTTCACTCATTAGCTAACCCATCACCAATAACTGTTAGGTGAGGTGATGAGTCAGTTGGTGGGACTGCACCACCCACTAGAAATCATTAATCATGGAGATTTTTGCATCTCTATAGAGGAAGTATAGGGATCCAAAAAAATAGTGGGAGCTAATTTGTTTAAAAATCAAATCGTTAAATAAGTTATTCAAGTCTTAATTACAAAATCTATCTAGAAACTTTGACTCTCTACAGGAAAAGAAAAATGTCTGCATCCAACCCACTAGCCCATATCCTAGACACCCATAGACTAATCGGACCCAATTACAAGGATTGGCTATGGAATATCAAAATTTTTTGGATTCCAAGAAGTTAACTCATGTATTGAACTAAGATCCTCCCACCTTACCAGCTCATTCGTCCACTGAACAGAAAGCATCTCTTAACAAATGGATGGATGAAGATAACAATGTCAGATACTATATGTTCAGCTCAATGTCTGATGAGCTTCAGCACTAACATGAAGATATCAAGACTGCCCGCCAAATATTGGCTCACCTGTAAGAGTTGTTTGGTGAACAGAGTCGCGCCGTCAAATATTTGATCACTAAATGACTATTTAAGACTAAAATGCATGATGAGCAGTTATTCCAAGATCATTATCTGTTGATGATCAAAGACTTAGAAGAGCTTGAGAAGCTCAGAGTGAAGTTAGACTAGAATCTGTAGAAAGACATAATTCTGCAATCGTTGACTGATGCATATAGATAGTTCATCATGAACTACCATATGCATAAAACTTTAGAATACTCTGGCCGAGCTTATGATCATGCTGGTTACTATTGAGCTTTCTATGAAAAGGTTCTAAAGAATCAGTACTTGCTATGGAATGGACTTCTTTTAAGAGAAAGTCTTTTGAAAAGAAGAAGAAGTCTATGAAAAGGCAGAAGGTGGAAGATGGAAAGAAAAAGAAGGCAAAGCTGAAGAAGAAGGCCGCTGACAAAAAAAAGTATTTTTATTGTAATACTGATGGCCACTGGAAGCAGAACTGCCCTATATACTGGCCACCTTAAAGAATAAGAAGGAGATAGGTCCTTTCGGAGGTATGCTTGTTATTGAATCTAACCTTACAGTTTCTTTTGCATCCAATTGGGTGCTTAACTCTGATTCTAGTGCTCATTTGTACACTTCAATGCAGGGTCTTAAGGATAGCAGAAGGTTGAGGGATGGTGAGATGATCCTATGCATCGAAAATGGAGCAAAAATCACCGCTGTGGTTGTGTGAACCTACCCTCTTCGACTACCATCTAGCTTAGGTTTAGTACTTAGGGATTGTTATTATATGTCTGCTGCAAGCAAAAATTTGATTTCTATTTTTTGTTTAGCATAAGAAGGCTATGTAATTAGTTTTCTTAAGGACCATTGTAATATTCTTTACAAAAGAAAAAAAATTACAAGTGGTTTTCTTATTAATGATCTCTACCAGTTACATATTGATATATTTGTCTTTAATATCGAGCATAATGTGAATGCTGTAAAACAACCCAGCGATAGTTCGAATGATAGGTATCTATGGCACCTAAGACTAGGTCATATAGTAGAAGATAGGGTTAACAAATTAGAAAAAAATGGACTATTGAGTTCGTTGACTTTTGAGTCATATCCAATTTATGAATCATATCTTCATAGCAAAATGACTAAGCTCCCTTTTATGGGACATGAGGAACTGGCCATGGATCTACTTGCCCTAGTACATACTGATGTGTGTGGCCCATTTGATGTGCTGGCTAGAGGCAACTTTGTCTACTTCATAACCTTTACTGATGATTTATCTTCGTATGGATATGTGTATCTTATGAGACACCAGTCCGAAGCCTTTGAAAAATTTAAGAAATTTAGATATGAAGTAGAAAAGCAAACTAGGAAACCTATAAAAGTTTTCGATTAGATTGAGGAGGTGAATACCTTAGTCAAAAATTTCTGAACTATCTCAAGCAAAATGGCATAGTCTCTCAATGGACTTCACTTGGAACACCTCAACTCAACAGGATTTTAGAACGGAGGAACCAAACCCTATTAGATATGGTCCGATCCATGATGAGCTTCACAGACCTTCCTGATTTTCTTTAGGAATATAGTCTGTTAACTATAATATATTTACTGAATAGGGTTTTCGCTAAAATTATTTCTACCATACTGTATGAGATATGGCATGGTAAGAAACCAAGTCTGAGTCATCTCAGAATTTGGGATTGTTCGTCTTATGTCAAAAGACAACAAGTGGATAAGTTAGACTATAGGTCTTTTAGAGCTCGATTTATAGGATATCCTAAAGAGTCATTAGGATATTATTTCTACATTTCAAAAGACCATAATGTGATTGTGAGTTGGCATGCCATCTTTCTTGAAAAATAGTTTGTTCAAGATAGTAGGCATTAGAAAGTAGATCAAACTCGAGGAGAAAGTCTCACAAGAGCAACAAGCTAAGGATCCTATGGAACCAAATTAGATTGAGCCAATACAATCACTACCTCCTTCACCTCATAGATCGTAAAGGATTTTCCATCCCCCTGAGAGGTACTTAGGTACTATCTCAAAAGAAGTAGAGAAAATGCTCCTCGTAGGTAATGGGGTTCATGATGATGATCCCAAAACCTATGATGAGGTGATATCAGATATTGACTCTGAGAAATGGTTAGAGGCAATGAAGTCAGAAATTGACTCGATGCACTCAAACCAAGTCTGGACCTTGGTAGATCCACCAGAAGGTATAATACCTATTAGGTGTAAATGAATCTATAAGAGAAAGATTGGTACAGATGAAAATGTAGAGACATTCAAAGCTAGATGAGTGACAAAAGGTTATAGTCAGCACAAAGGCAATGACTATCAGGATACCTTTTCGTCAGTAGCTATGCTAAAATCCATCTGCATATTACTTGCTGCTGCAGCTTATTTTGATTATGAAATATGGCAAATGGATGTGAAAATGGCATTCTTAAATGGATACCTTGAGAAAGATACCTATATGGAACAGTCGCTAGATTTCACATCCAGTGATGTTGATCACAAAATATGTAAGCTGCAAAGGTCCATATATGGACATAAGCAAGCATCTCAGAGCTGGAATACTTAATTTAATGATGTGATCAAATTATTTGGTTTCATCAAAAATGAGAAAAAATCATATGTTTTTAAAAAGGTCAGTGGGAGCGCTATTGTCTTCCTTGTACTGTACGTGGATGATATCCTCCTTATTAAGAATGATATTTCCATGTTGATCATAGTTAAAATGTGGTTATCCAAAGAATTCTCCACGAAAGATCTAGGAGAAGCATCCTTCATTCTAGGAATTAAGATCTATAGAGATAGACCGAATAGGATACTAGATCTTTCACAGAAGATGTACATAGAGGAAGTGCTAAAGAGGTTTAGCATGGAAAACTTCAAGAGAGGATTGATACCCTTTAGACATGGCATTCATCTCTCTAAGAAAATGTATCCCAACACACCAGAGGAGATTGAATGCATGAGCAAGATCCCTTATGCTTCAGTAATAGGGAGCTTCATGTATGCCATGTTATGTACACGACCTAATATAGCCCATGCTATGAGTGTCACGAGCAGATATTAGTCGAATCCAGGTGAAGAACTCTAGACTTCTATGAAATGTATCCTTAAGTACTTGAGAAGAACTAAGGATATGTTGTTGGTTTTTGGTAATGAAGAACTCTAAGTTCAAGGATATATAGCTTCAGATTTATGTCCGACATAGATGATCGAAAGTCGACATCTGGAAGTCTATTTGTGTGTAACGGTGGTTGAAAGAGTTTCAAGCAGACGGTGATAGTAGATTCCACCATGGAAGCAGAATACATCACTACATCAAAAGCTATAAAGGAGGCATTCTGGTACAAGAAACTCATCACAAAGATCGGAGTGATGCCATCAGATGCCATTCCTCTGTATTGCGACAACAATGGCGCTATAGCCCTTGCTAAGGAGCCAAGGCCTCATCAGAAATCCAAGCACATCGAGCGGCAATATCACCTCATCCGTGATTACCTCAAAAAAGATTATGTCGAGGTCAAGAGAGTCAACTCTATAGATAAATGCGGCAGACCCACTGATAAAGCCATTGGGCCAGTAGAAGATCAAAACCCACCTTAAGAAGATGGGACTTAGATTTGTAGCCAATTGACTTTAGGTCAAGTGGGAGTTTGTTAGATATGTGTGCCCTAGAAGCTAGAATTGACTAACACTTGTAATACACATCTAAGAAAAAAATTATAATTTTGATTATAAATAATAAAATGGGTTATTTTCTATCATAGTGTATATTTGAAAGTGTCTGTGATACATCCCTTGACTTAGTGGTAATGATAGTTCATATTTTCAAGAGTTGAAAATTTAAGATATGAATTTTTATTATTGACTCATAAAATGCTTCCGATCGTAGGATCATCATGAGGGTGGTGATTGATTTGGAAGGTTGGTGCATGATCACTTCTTTAGGATAGATGAGTCTTGAGTCTACGGTGTAGAGATACTGGAGTGATAGTATAGGTACTCGCTAGAGAACGAGGGCATTGAGTGTGACCACCTCGAGCAGTCATGAGGAAGTCTACCTTCTCGTCAATGACTGGCTCGAAGCTACAATGGTGTGTTTGGTTCTTTGAACTGAGGTGAATTGGTAGTTTACCTTGAGGGTATTATAGTTTGACTACACTATAACTTGGTCTCCTAGCCGTTCAAAATCCTGAGGTGTATGTTGGCTACAGCATGTTCATTGTAGGAATTGGATTGCATCAATAAGGGATCTATCTAGCTCGGTAGATGAGGAGCAACCCTATGATGATCATGAGAATCAAATCCATAAGACCATGGCCATCATAGAGTGAAATAATAGAAAGAGTTTCTATTAGAATTTTCACATCGAACTTGAATCAAATGATTAATTCATATGACGGAAATTAGGGTTTGACGAGATCACCTTAACCCTAATCCAATCGGAGCTCAAGATAGAGGAACTTAATCACACATGTAACTCCACCGAGAGGTTCATTTTCAATTCTAATGCATTGCCATCATATGCTGCTACATGTCACTGGTGGATTTTGGGAGCAATTAGAATGATTTGGATGATTGATCATACTAGTTGTCTGAATCAGAAAAGTTTTAATCCATTGAAAGGTATTTCGATGATATCGATGATAGAGATCGTGATGTATCCTATGACCATATGGAACTGAACCTAACTAGATCACACAAATAAGGATTTAGATCTGGATATCATCAATTGGACTAATCCAGTTCAATTGATTTGAATAAGATTCAATTAGGTTCAAGAAAATCATGCTAGCACACGATCCTAATATCATTAAAGACTAAGCCAAATGTACTTTCGGGAAGGTTCTTCTTGAAGGAAAATCCTGATTTCTCGGTCCAGGTTCGTTCAGATCTGATCAGATCAAGAGATATATTTCAAAATTTTTCTCTTAGATCTGTATCAGATCAGGGATGCTTCAGATCTGATTCTTATTATTTTAATAAATAAAATAAAATAAGGATAAATTAAATCAAATTTAATTTACCTGAATTTGGGTAATCCTATTACCCTGTTGATGATCCTGTTTGCAGCGGAAGGTTCTGGATCTAAGCCACGCAAGCGCCTGGCCTCTACCGGTATCCACTCGGGCTGGATCTGGAGATCCTCTTCTTCTCTATCACGCCTCCAAAAATCAGATCTGGATCTGATCTGGAGGATCTTCAAAACTCCTTTTGAAGATCTGCAGTCGTTCTTCGCAGCAGCGCAGCCTTCTTGCTTTTGATCTCCTTTCTTTGATCTGGAATCGCACCAATCCAAAGTCCAAAACACTTTTGGACGTGGAGAGCAGAAGGGAGAAGGAGGTATGGCATGGAGGAAGAGGGGAGAGGCAGCCTTGGGGCGTGGGAATTATGATTCTCAATCATATCATGTTGCAATCTGAGTTGGGCGCAGGGTCTTATTTATAGACTAAGCTGTGATCCAACTCCTCTTCCTCCCAACCAATCACAACCCTTTGTGAAATCAGATCTAAATCTGATTGGTGGGAATTAGAGTCCCCTGGATTCCTCCTTAGAGGGCCCTAAGACCAGTCAAACTGGATTCTTAGAAGAACTCTCATTGGAATCCAAAAGGGAGATGGAGTCCTTGTCCAACAAGGACTCCTAGGCGCCTCCTACTTGGGCTCACGCCTAGGGTTGGCGTGCGCCCTCCTCCTTGCCAGGTTCTGGCAGGGGGACAAGCCCCCACCAGCTCTCCAATAGGTGCATGACATGTGGTCAAAAGTCAAAGGGTCAATGGTCAACGTTTGACCAGTCAAAGGTAGACTTTTGACCAAAGTCAAAGAACAAGAAATGGCAGGTGACCAAAAATGGCAGGTAATGTCTTACAAATAAGACAACCTATTCTGACTTGGACAACCTCCAGTCAGACCATATGAAGGCCTTCTGATTTGAGCACAAACTCCTTTGGCTCAGACAGGACAACTTATTTATGATAGCAAAAGAAGAACGTTAGGTTCAATCGAGTGCTAGCACGATTTCCTTGAACCTAATTGAATCTCATTCAGATCAATTGAACTAGATCAGTTCAATTGATGATCACCAGATTCAAACCCTTGTTTGTGTGACCCAGTTAGGTTCAGTTCTGTATGGTAATGGGATATGTCATGATCTCTATCATCGACATCATCGAAACTCCTTTCGATGGATCAGAACTCTTCTGATTCGAACAGCTAGAATGATCGATCATCTAAATCATTCTAATTGCTCCCAAAATCCACCAGTGACACCTAGCAGTATATGGTGGCAACCCATCAGAGCTGAATGCGAACCTCTTGGTGCAGCTACCTGTGTGATTCAGTTCTTCTATCTTGAGCCCCGATCAGATTAGGGTTAAGGTGAACTCGTCAAACCCTAGTCTCTGTCATATGATGTAATCATTCGATTCGAGTCCAATGTGAAAATCTAAATAGAAACTCTTTCTATTATTTCACTCTGCCATGGCCATGGGCTTCAGGACTTGATTCTCATGATCATCATAGGGCTACTCCTCTACCACCGAGGTAGATAGATCCCATCTTGATGCAATCCAGTTCCTACAATGAACATGCTATAGCCAACATACACCTCAGGGTTCCATATGGCTAGGAGACCGAGTAATGGTGTAGTCAAACTATAACACCCTCAAGGTGAACTGCCGATGCATCTCAGGTCAAAGAACCAGACACACTACTGCAGCATCGAGTCAGTCATTGACGAGAAGGTAGACTCCCTAATGACTACTCGAGGTGGTCACGCTCAGTGCCCTCGTTCTCTAACGAGTACCTGTACTCTCGCTCCGGTGTCTCCACACCGTAGACTCAAGACTCATCTACTAAAGAGAAGCGATCGTACACCAACCTTCCGGATCAATCACCATCCTCGTGATGATCCTATGGTCGGGAGCTATTTATGAGTTAATAATGATTATTCATGTCTTAAATTTTCAACTCTTGAAAATATGAATTATCATTACCATTAACTCAAAGGATGTATCACAGACACTAAATACACATGTGTGATAGAAAATAACCCATTTATTAATTATAGTCAAAATTACAATTTTGCCCCTAGAAGTGTATTACAAGTGTCAGCCAATTCTGGCTTCTAGGGCACATATATCTAACAATCTCCCACTTGTCCTAAAGCCAATTGGCTACAAGTCTAAGTCCCATCTTCTCAAGGTGGGCTTCGATCTTCTGCTGGCCCAACGGCTTTGTAAGTGGGTCTGCCACATTATCTGTGGAGTTGACTCTCTTGACCTCAACGTAACCTTTCTCAAGGTAATCGCGGATGAGATGATATCGCCGCTCAATGTGCTTGGACTTCTGGTGAGACCTCGGCTCCTTAGCAAGGGCTATGGCGCCATTGTTGTCGCAGTAAAGAGGAATGGCATCTGATGGCATTACTCCAATTTCTGCAGCAAACTTCTTGTACCAGAACGCTTCCTTTGCAGCCTCTGATGCAGCTATATATTCTGCTTCCATGGTGGAATCTGCTATCACAGTTTGCTTGGAACTCTTCCAGCTGACAGCTCCACCATTGCACACAAACAGACTTCCAGATGTCGACTTTCGATCATCTATATCGGACATGAAGTCCGAGTCTGTGTATCCCTGGACCAGGAGTTCTCCATTACCAAAGACCAACATCATATCCTTAGTTCTTCTCAAGTACTTAAGGATACATTTCACAGAAGTCCAGTGTTCTTCACCTGGATTTGACTGATATCTGCTTGTGACACTCACAGCATGGGCTATATCAGGTCGTGTACATAGCATGGCATACATGAGGCTCCCTATTGCAGAAGCATAAGGGATCTTGCTCATGCGTTCTATTTCCTCAGGTGTGCTGGGGCACATCTTCTTGGAAAGATGAATACCATGTCTGAAGGGTATTAATCCCCTCTTAGAGTTTTCCATACTAAACCTCTTTAGTACTTCCTCTATGTACATCTTCTGTGAAAGTCCTAGCATCCTATTCGGTCTATCCCTATAGACCTTAATTCCTAGAATAAAGGATGCTTCACCTAGGTCTTTCATGGAGAATTCCTTAGACAACCACATCTTGACTGATGTCAACATGGGAATATCATTCCCAATAAGGAGGATGTCATCCACGTACAATACGAGGAAGACAACAGCGCTCCCACTGACCCTTTTGAAAACACATGGTTCCTCTTCGTTTTTGATGAAACCAAACTTTTTGATCACATCATTGAAAACGAGTGTTCCAGCTCCGAGATGCTTGCTTAAGTCCATATATGGACCTTTGCAGCTTGCAAACCTTGTGATCAGTATCACTGGATGTGAAACCTAGTGGCTGTTCCATATAGATATCTTCCTCAAGATATCCATTTAGGAATGCCGTTTTCACGTCCATTTGCCATATTTCATAATCGAAATAGGCTGCAACAGCAAGCAATGTGCGGATGGATTTTAGCATAGCCACTGGGGAAAAGGTATCCTGATAGTCAATGCCTTCACGTTGACTATAACCTTTTGCCACTAGTCTAGCCTTGAATGTCTCCACATTCCCATCTGCACCAATCTTTCTCTTGAAGATCCATTTACATCCAATAGGTACTATACCTTCTGGTGGATCTACCAAGGTCCAGACTTGGTTTGAGTGCATCGAGTCGATCTCTGACTTCATTGCCTCAAGCCATTTCTCGGAGTCGATATCTGATATCGCCTCGTTGTAGGTTTTGGGATCATCACCATGAGCACCATTACCTATGAGGAACATTTCCTCTACATCCTCTGAAATAATACCTAAGTATCTTTCAGGGGGACGGGAAACTCTTTCCGATCTACGAGGTGGAGGAGGTAGTGTTCTTATTGGCTCAACCTGATTTGGTTCCACTTGGTCCTTAGCTCTTTCTGCTTGTGAGACTTTCTCATCAAGCTTAATCTGCTTTCCAATGCCACTATCTTGAATAAACTGTTTTTCAAGAAATATGGCATGTCGACTCACAATCACATTGTGGTCTTCAGGAATGTAGAAATAGTATCCTAATGACTCTTTAGGATATCCTATGAATCGAGCTCTAAAGGACCTAAACTCTAACTTGTCCGCTTGTTGTCTTTTGACATGAGCCGGACAACCCCAAATTCTGAGATGACTCAGACTTGGTTTCTTACCGTGCCATATCTCATACGGTGTGGTAGGAACGGTTTTAGAGGGAACCCTATTCAGTAGATAGATTGAAGTTAATAATGAATGTCCCCAAAGAAAATCTGGGAGGTCTGTGAAGCTCATCATGGATCGAACCATATCCAATAGAGGTCCGATTTCTCCGTTCTGAAACCCCGTTGAGTTGAGGTGTTCCTGGTGGAGTCCATTGAGAGACTATGCCATTTTCCTTAAGATAGTCTAGGAATTCCCGGCTAAGGTATTCACCTCCTCGATCTGATCGAAGAACCTTAATGGGTTTTCCAGTTTGTTTTTCTACTTCATGTCTAAATTCTTTGAACTTTTCAAAAGCTTCAGACTTGTGTCTCATAAGATACACATACCCATACCTAGACAGATCATCGGTAAAGGTAATGAAGTAGACAAAATTGCCTCTAGCCGGCACATCGAATGGGCCGCACACATCAGTATGTACTAGGGCAAGGAGATCTGTGGCCCTCTCCCCATGTCCAACAAAAGGGAGTTTAGTCATTTTGCCTTGAAGACAAGATTCACAAGTTGGATATGACTCGGAAGTCAATGGACTCAATAGCCCATTTTTCTCCAATTTGTTGATCCTATCTTCTGCTATATGACCTAATCTCAGGTGCCATAGATATCTGTCGTTTGGACTATCCCTAGGTCGTTTGGCATTCACGTTTTGCTCGATAGTTAGAACAGGTACATCAATATGTAGCTGATAAAGACCATTAATAAGGAAACCATTTGCAATTTTATTTCTTTCATAAAGAATGTTACAATGGTCCTTAAAGAAGGTGATCACATAACCTTCTTGTGCTAAGCATGAAACAGAAATCAAATTCCTGCTAGGCTGCAGGCACAAAATAACAGTCTTTCAAAACTAAGTCTAAACCAGATGGTAATCGAAGAGGGTATGTTCCCACGGCTACTGCAGCAACTCTTGCTCCATTACCGACGCGTAGGATCATGTCTCCATCCCTCAGCCTCCTGCTATCCTCAAGACCCTGCATAGAAGTGCATAGGTGAGCACTAGATCCAGAGTCAAGCACCCAACTGGATGCAGAAGAAACCGTAAGGTTAGACTCAATAACGAGCATACCTCCAGAAGGACCTTCCTTCTTGTTCTTTAGGGTGGCCAGGTAAGTAGGGCAGTTCCGCTTCCAATGGCCGTCGCTGTTGCAATGGAAACACTTTCCTTTGCCATCGACCTTCTTCTTCGGTTCTGCCTTCTTCTTCTTTGATCCTTCTACCTTTTGCTTTTTCACAGACTTCTTTTTCTTTCCATAAGACTTTCTTTTGGAAGAAGTCCGTTCCATAGCAAGAACTGAGCCTTTAGAACCTTTCATAGAAAGCTCAGCGGTAACCAGCATATTCATCAACTCGGCCAAGGAATTTTGAAGTTTATGCATGTGGTAATTCATGATGAATTGCCCATATGCATCAGTCAAGGATTGCAGAATAATATCATTCTGCAAGTCCAAGTCCAACTTCACACCGAGCTTCTCAAGCTCTTCCATGTCCTTGATCATTGTCAGACAGTGATCTTGGACTGACTGCCCATCACGCATCTTAGCCTTAAAAAGTCGTTTCGTGACTTGATATTTGGCTGCGCGACTCTGTTCACCAAACATCTCCTGCAGGTGAGCCAACATTTGGCGAGCAGTCCCGATATCTTCATGTTGGCGCTGGAGCTCATCAGACATCGAGCCCAACATGTAGTATCTGGCCTTATTGTCTTCGTCAATCCATTTTTCCAGAGACGCTCTCTGTTCAGTGGATGGACGAGCTGGTAAGGTGGGAGGGTCCTGGTCCAAAACATGTGTTAACTTCTCTGAACCCAAAACAATTTTGTAGTTCCTGAGCCAATCTTTATAATTGGGTCCAGTCAGTCTATGTGTGTCTAGGATACGTGCCAGTGGGTTGGACGCAGACATTTTCCTGTAGAGAGTCAAAGATTCTAGTTAGATACTGTAATTTTGACTTGACCAATTTGTTTAGGGATTTTATTTTTAAACAAATTAGCTCCCACTATTTTCTCGGATCCCTACACTCCCTCTGTAGAGATGCGAAAATCTCCGCGATTGATGATTTCTAGTGGGTGGTGCGGTCTCACCAACTGACTCATCACCTCACCTAACAGTTATTGGTGATGGGTTAGCCAATGAGTGAACAACTCTTGTTCAATGATTCTCTAATCATGGTGCACCCAAACTTGGTCTCTAATTCATGAATCTCACCGTATCCGGAATATTGATCCACTCCTTAGTTAAGTCAGACCCACCATTTGCATAGACTGGGTTCCTAATTGGGTCTCTCACCGTATCCGGAATATTGAGCCCAACTCATCCTCCAGCCCATAGCATCCAATGCCTAATAGACATGGTTGCGTCTTCCCGGTGCAACTGAGCCACTGTATCCAGCCGAGAACAATCAACCCCGGGAAGGGCCCGCACGTCTACAATGGTGGAAGACCTCGGACTTAATCTTTTCTTAGGGAGAATTGATTCAGGTCTCATTAAACTAGACTTGGCTTAGTCATAACAATTATGACTAACCTAGTGGCATGGGTCAGCTCGGATTATTGACCACCTCAGATCAGAACTGTGTCAACAGATATGGCCAGGTAAGTGAGACCGGTGGAAGGAATATGCCATTAACTCGTACAAGAACGCATTCAGGTCGAGTAGCTTCCAATTAAAAACCAGTCGGTCGTCTGTGCCAAACTTACCTTAGACACCAAATTGTTGAGTCAGAACCAATTGGGTTAGCCTACAATCCAGACTCTAACCTCTGAGCCTAATTAGGTCTTGCTTGATCGTGACTCGATCTTGACCCAGACTTAATCCTATTAGGCTGGTCAATTTAAGCATTGTTGATCCCATCTAACCAACTCTTGATTCGGTTTGATCAACCGCTTAGACCTAATTGAGCTACCCAAGCCCGAACCCAGTATTATGAATATGTCTTAGATCTGAAATTCTCAATTTTAGACCTAATTAATATTCCATAAACTTAATTCTTAATTAAGTAGGGTTCATAAACAAAATATGCACAATAAATCCTAGGGTTTCAGGATCTAGGGTTTTGCAGAAAGTAAGTTTTTGGGTTTCTGATTAAGGACGAACGCGCAGCACCCCTACACATCATAAGAACACCCCATCGAATGGGAAGAGAGGGCCTTTAAACCCTTCTTCGTTCTTATGACCGGACGGCCAAGGGGAACGCCTTAATCAGGAACATTCAATAAACATTCAATACTACAAAACAGTTATAGATCTATATCATATATCTCATATACAAATTTAGATCTAACCATGGCATATTTTGCATACATCTCATGTATCATAATCATGCATGTTTTCAGATCTAAATTATCACATAATAATCTGAAAAATTAGATTTAAATTGATCTAATCAAAATAAATTCTAATCTAGACAATTATGTAGAACTATTCTACAACTAGTCTAGTCATGCATCTATCATATCTCATATGATATTTAAAATTAAATAATTTTTATTTGCTGTTTATCAGATGTTATTATAACACTTATAATATCAGAAAACAGTAAATAAGAAGATCTAAAATATGATTTAATCATATTAAATCAAAGACATGCAAAACTATTCTATAGAACTATTCTATACTAGAACTAGTCATGCATATCTTCATGTTCTTAGATCCAAATCATTTAATTTTAATTTTCCTGATTTCAGATCTGATCACATCTCATGTGACATCTGAAATCACGTTATTTTTAATTAAAATAAAATTAAAAATCAGATCTAAACTATTTTTAGAACCATGGCTCTGATACCACTTGAAGGGAAATCCTGATTTCCCTGACCAGGTTCGTTCAGATCTGATCAGATCAAGAGATATATTTCAAAAATTTTTCTCTTAGATCTGTATCAGATCAGGGATGCTTCAGATCTGATTCTTATTTATTTAATAAAAATTAAATGAAAAGGATAAATTAAATCACATTCAATTTACCTGAATAGGGTAATCCTATTACCCTGTTGATGATCCTGTTTGCAGCGGAAGGTTCTGGATCAAGCCACGCAAGCGCCTGGCCTCTACCGGTATCCACTCGGGCTGGATCTGGAGATCCTCTTCTTCTCTATCACGCCTCCAAAAATCAGATCTGGATCTGATCTGGAGGATCTTCAAAACTCCTTTTGAAGATCTGCAGTCGTTCTTCGCAGCAGCGCAGCCTTCTTGCTTTTGATCTCCTTTTCTTGATCTAAATCGCACCAATCCAAATCCAAAACACTTTTGGACGTGGAGAGCAAGGGGAGATGAGAGTATGGCGTGGAGAAAGGGGAGAGAGGCAGCCTTGGGGCGTGGGAAGATTGCTTCTTGATTATTTTTTATTTTTTTCACTTGGGCGCTGGGTCTCTTATATAGACTAAGCGTGATCCAAGTCATCTTCCTCCCAACCAATCACAACCCTTTGTGAAATCAGATCTAAATCTGATTGGTGGGATTAGAGTCCCCTGGATTCCTACTTGGAGAGTGCCTTGGACCAGTCAAACTGGATTCTTAGAAGAACTCTCATTGGAATCCTAAAGGGAGATGGAGTCCTTGTCCAACAAGGACTCCATAGGCGCCTCCTTACTTGGGCTCACGCCACCCTCCCTTGGCGTGCGCCCATCTCCTTGCCAGGTTCTGGCAGGGGGACAAGCCCCCACCAGCTCTCCAATAGGTGCATGACATGTGGTCAAAAGTCAAAGGGTGAATGGTCAACGTTTGACCAGTCAAAGGTAGACTTTTGACCAAAGTCAAAGAACAAGAAATGGCAGGTGACCAAAAATGGCAGGTAATGTCTTACAAATAAGACAACCTATTCTGACTTGGACAACCTCCAGTCAGACCATAAGAAGACTTCTGTTTGAGCACAAACTCCTTTGGCTCAGACAGGACGACTTATTTATGATAGCAAAAGAAGAACGTTAGGTTCAATCGAGTGCTAGCACGATTTCCTTGAACCTAATTGAATCTCATTCAGATCAATTGAACTATATTAGTTCAATTGATGATCACCAGATTCAAACCCTTGTTTGTGTGACCCAGTTAGGTTCAGTTCTGTATGGTAATGGGATATGTCATGATCTCTATCATCGACATCATCGAAACTCCTTTCGATGGATCAGAACTCTTCTGATTCGAACAGCTAGAATGATCGATCATCTAAATCATTCTAATTGCTCCCAAAATCCACCAGTGACACCTAGCAGTATATGGTGGCAACCCATCAGAGCTGAATGCGAACCTCTTGGTGCAGCTACCTGTGTGATTCAGTTCTTCTATCTTGAGCCCCGATCAGATTAGGGTTAAGGTGAACTCGTCAAACCCTAGTCTCTGTCATATGATGTAATCATTCGATTCGAGTCCAATGTGAAAATCTAAATAGAAACTCTTTCTATTATTTCACTCTGCCATGGCCATGGGCTTCAGGACTTGATTCTCATGATCATCATAGGGCTACTCCTCTACCACCGAGGTAGATAGATCCCATCTTGATGCAATCCAGTTCCTACAATGAACATGTCACAGCCAACATACACCTCAGGGTTCCATATGGCTAGGAGACCGAGTAATGGTGTAGTCAAACTATAACACCCTCAAGGTGAACTGCCGATGCATCTCAGGTCAAAGAACCAGACACACTACTGCAGCATCGAGTCAGTCATTGACGAGAAGGTAGACTCCCTAATGACTACTCGAGGTGGTCACGCTCAGTGCCCTCGTTCTCTAACGAGTACCTGTACTCTCGCTCCGGTGTCTCCACACCGTAGACTCAAGACTCATCTACTAAAGAGAAGCGATCGTACACCAACCTTCCGGATCAATCACCATCCTCGTGATGATCCTATGGTCGGGAGCTATTTATGAGTTAATAATGATTATTCATGTCTTAAATTTTCAACTCTTGAAAATATGAATTATCATTACCATTAACTCAAAGGATGTATCACAGACACTAAATACACATGTGTGATAGAAAATAACCCATTTATTAATTATAGTCAAAATTACAATTTTGCCCCTAGAAGTGTATTACAAGTGTCAGCCAATTCTGGCTTCTAGGGCACATATATCTAACCCCACTGATTAGATCAGATGATGTCATTCCACCAATCAAGAAGAGTCATCTTTGACCAATCTTGATGCCACCTAAGGAGGTTTGTGAGGAACTCTAATCTAATTGGATCAGATGATGTCATCCCACCAATCAGATTTAGATCTGATTGCATAAAGAGCCATGATTGGTCAGGATGATGTGGCATTGTATGGCACAATTGGGTCTATATAAACCCTATCTGCGCCTAGGATTTAGAGTTTTTTGCTCTTTGCCCATGCCACATAGTCCTTCTCCCTCCTTCTCCATGCCACCCTCTAATTCTCTCTCTCCTCTTCATGCCCAAGAGGCTCTGGGCTTGCATTTGGTGCGATCCAAGCAAGAGAAAGGCGATAGAAAAGGAAGAAAGCAGCACTGCTGTAAGAGACAACAGTTGATCTTCAAAAAGCATTTTGAAGACCTTTAAGATCAGATCTAGATCTAATTTTTGGAGTACAAATTGAGAAGAAGAAGATCTCTAGATCCTGCCTGAGTGGTTACCAGTAGAGGTCAGGCGCTTACGTGGCTACATTCAGAACCTCAGGCAAACATCAGGATCATCATAGGGTAATAGGATTACCCATAATAAGATACAATTAAATTAGATTTAATTTAATTTAATTTATTTTTATTTTATCAGATTGATAAAATCAGATCTGAAGAATCTCAAATCTAATTTGGATCTAAGAGAAATTTTTTTTGAAATATCCCTCTTCATCAAATCAGATCTGAACGAACCTGATCCAAAAAATAGGATTTTTTCCTTCAATAGTATCTCTAAGTTTTAGGAAAGTCATTTTGGCACTTATTTGAGTAATAAATTTATCAAAAAAGGAGGGTCCTAGATTGACCTTGGAGTCTAATTCATGAGAATTGAACATAGGTAGAACATTTTTTGAAGAAGAGGCTTTTTCTCCATTGCTTAGAGGCATTATAACTTGTTTTATTTTTTGACTTTCAGGAAATCTCTGGATGACCTTTCTAGTTTCTTCCTTACTTTCAAGAAGAATGTTTTCAATCCTTTCAGTCTAGAGGCCAATGCTTCTAAGAGCAATATTAATGAAATTCTATTATTTTGCTATTTGCTCAAGATGTTCGACTTTAGAAGTTTCCTTAAGCCCAGTGTTGAACATCTTTAAAGGACTAGCACAAATTCCTCCTTCTATTTGTATTGGTTTAAAGGGAGAATGAATAGACTGAATATCAGGTCCTCTCTTAGTTTTCCAAGATTTAGATATAATCTTAATCATAGTAATTTGAAGCTCAGGCCTAATATCTTCAAGTTCTTTGAAGTAATGGGTATCGAACCAATCAAAGAAAAGGATGTGTCTTTTTTCAGCCTCCATTTGCCTAAACTAAATATCTCTAATGAAGCCTCCCTTTCATTTATCATAGGTTTCAAAGAACCACAATCTTTTCTTGACATTTTTCAAGGAATAGAAGTCTCTTCTTAGCAATTCTTGTTTATCCGAAACTCATCAAATTCTATACTATTGAGTTTAAGACTAGAGGTAGAGCTCATTGGTTCATACATGGCATAAGCAATGTTTGAGGCTCCTTGTTGATCCTTTTCTCTTTTAGTAATAGGAACATTAGAGGTAGAAAATCTTCTATCTAGAGTAATCTTTCTGCTGGACGAGAAGTGAACTTCGATATTTCCTTCAGTGGTTTCAACATTCCTTTCAACCATGGTGTTTTGAGCTTTCATGGGTTCTATAACTTGTTCTAAAGTCCATTTTTCTAGTAAGGTTATTTCGTTCCACTTTAATGCATTAGGGGTTAAGATATTATTCTTAGGATTAGTAAGAAACAATGTAGTTACCCCTTTAATTGTAATCAATTTTACTTTAGGGCATACAGTGGTCATGGCTTTGTAATAGGCCCTAAAGGTGACGAAGATATTTTCTGATCCTAGTTTCATATCAAATCCAAAGGTTTGAAGATTAGGAACAAGACTATCAAGGATATTTTGGTCTGTCAAGGATACAGAAAAGTTTGGTCCAACATTAAAGAATACTGGCCCTTCAGCTAAACTAGCCTCTATGCGATCTAAGAGTGAATCTACAAAGTTCAATTTTTGGCAATCTCTTAGGCAACCTAGAATAGAAGTGTTCAATCCTTTTCTAGTTAAAGGTTTAATAGCCACTTGAACAAATCCAAGGTGAAAGTATTTAAATTCAATCAAAATTTCTTTTAGGTCTTCTTGACTCAACATATGAATTGTCTCTTGAGCCAAACTTATGGAAAGAGTCTTTTCTGTGGTCTTAATATAATTAGTACTTCTAAAATGAAACTTTGTCTTATGATATAATTTGTTAGTATATAACCTAGGCATTTTCCAATTACTCAGACTATTTTCTAGCTCCTCAAAACTTGTAGAAGATGCATTTTTTAAAGTCATTGTCCTTATATGATTAGGTTGCTCATCATCCTCAAGCCTAGTCATGCCTTGAGAAAGAGATTGGAGGATACTAGCTATACCTCACCCTCACAAATCCATGACTTACTGATCCTAAACACATGCCTATTCGTCGGCTAAATCAAATGGGTCCTTACCACATGGCAATTGAATAGATGAGAAATGAAGCTATGGGAATAAGTCCGCTATGAAAACCTCCATATAATCAGACACCAATCCCTTCCCCCCAGCATAAAAGAAGAACAAGGCTCTGATACTAGATAATTTGGGCCTCCAGAGAGGCAACTTCAAATACAGAGTGATACGGAGATCCACCGTATCAGCTTATGCTAGGCAACCAAACTAGGAACACTAGATTCAGAAGGTATAAGATGGATAGAACATCTCTTACTAACAACCAAGGTTTAATACCAATTACGCCATACTAAAGGATGAGCTCCAAAGTATACAATACTGCCCATGTACGTATATAATACAGCCTGAAACCCAAATATAAAAGTATAAATTGGATACTTTAAAGAAGAGAAGAAGATAATAGCCTAAGATAAAGTAAATAGATAATAACTATGACTACTTAAGATGATCGACAGGCAACAAAGATAGATATACACTAAAAATAGATAGACTATGCAGATAAAAAAGAGGAAAAGCACTCAGACAAGCATGCAAATAGACACTAATAACTCAGATAGACAAATACTATGCAGATAGACGACTTAATTAAATAAGGAAATCTTTTTTATATTTTTCAAATTCAAAATAAACATACTAAAAGACTAACAATTGAATATTTTTGGTTTTTCTGATATAAAACAAACTTGAAGCCAAATATACTAGCAAACTAAAAACTGATCAACTAATATTTTTGTTTTTTCTGCAATAAACTCAAAACTAAGCATAAGCACAAATTAAATAAACATAAAGTAACAACTACTACACATAAGCACAAACATAAAGCAATAACTAACAGTTAATATAAATAGTTAAATAAACTAACTACTAACATACTACTCAATAGTTAATATAAATAGTTACTGTCAAAGCATATTAGACAGTAGTTAACTGATAAATAGTTAATGCTCAGCACTGGTGATTGCATGGTTGTTTACAATGCAATCGAGATACCGAGGTTACGAGAAGGTATTTGGATTATTTATCCTGACTGCATGATTATTTACAATGCAGCCCTACCAGCCTCAGGTTGGTTTACCCTTCAGGATTGACTATTTTTTTTAGAGCAATCATGTTCAGTACTTGGGTGGCTTTCCTCATACTATGGTACCTCCATTTAGAGTACTGGGTAGTAATTTCTACAGCAGTATAATTGTATCTACTCTAATACTGCATAGTGATTTTTTACTACAGTATCGAGCTACAATGCTAAATAGTAACTATGAATAGTAATAATGAATAGTAACTATGAATAGTAACTATGAACAGTAATTAAAGACTAATTATGAAGAAAAGCATACTTTATTTACATTGAAGTACTTACATTAGTGCTGAAGAAAGCTTAAAAGTACACCATACAAGCTTAAACAAACTTATTTACATACCAGAGATGATAAGCACACTTAATACAATCTAATACATACTAAGCATACACTAAGCACACTTACTTACATATTTACAAGAGAGCTTTGGCAAGAGTTTTCACTCAGAAGAAGAAGAAGAATAGTAAAAGGGAAGAGGAATGAAGAGAGAATGAAAAGGAGAGAAGAGCAGAGGGTTTTGGATCCTTCTTTTGAAATGCCAAGAATGCAAAGA
>QRFJ01004210.1:0-64060 GCA_006176705.1 Cocos nucifera | reverse complement strand
AATGATATCCAGATCCAAACTCTTATTTGTGTGATCCAGTTAGGTTTAGTTCTATATGGTAATGGGATATATCATGATCTCTATCAATGACATCATCAAAATATCTTCCGATGGATCAAAACTTTTTTGATTCAAACAACTAGAATGATCAATCATCTAAATCATTCTAATTGCTCCCAAAATCCATTAATGACACCTAACAGTATATGGTGGCAACCTATCAAAATTGAAAATGAACCTCTCGGTGCAGCTACCTGTGTGATTAAGTTCTTCTATCTTGAGCCCCGATCAGATAAGGGTTAAGGTAAACTCGTCAAACCCTAATTTCTATCATATAATTTAATCATTTGATTCAAGTTCGATGTAAAAACCCTAATAAAAACTCTTTCTATTATTTTACTTTGCCATGGCCATGGGCTTATGGACTTGATTCTCATGATTATCATAGGGCTACTCCTCTTCTACCGAGGTAGATAGATTTCCTCTTGGTACAATTCAATTCCTATAATGAACATGCTATAGCCAACATACACCTTAGGATTTCGAATGGCTAGAAGACCAAGTCATAGTGTAGTCAAACTATAACACCCTCAAAGTGAACTGTCGATGTATCTCAGGTCAAAGAACCAGACACACCACTGCAGCTTCGAGCCAGTCATCGATGAAGGTAGACTTCCTTATGACTGCTCGAGGTGGTCACGCTCAGTGCCCTCGTTCTCTAACGAGTACCTATACTTTTGCTCTGGTGTCTTTACACTGTAGACTCAAGACTCATCTACTATAAAGAAGTGATTGTATACCAATCTTTCGGATCAATCACCATCCTCATGATGATTCTATGATCGGGAGCATTTTATGAGTTATAATAAAAATTCTTGTCTTAAATTTTCAACTCTTGAAAATAAGAATTATCATTACCATTAACTAAAGGGATGTATCATAGATACTAAATACACATTTATGATAGAAAATAATTTATTTTATTATTTATAGTCAAAATTATAATTTTACCCCAGAAGTGTATTACAAGTGTCAGCTAATTCTAGCTTCTAGGGGCACACATATCTAACAAACTCCCACTTGACCTAAAGCCAGTTGGCTACAAATCTAAGTCCCATCTTCTTAAGGTGGGCTTTGATCTTCTGTTGGCCCAACGACTTTGTGAGTAGATCCACCGCATTGTCTGCAGAGTCGACTCTCTTGACCTCGACATAACCCTTCTCGAGGTAATCACGAATGAGATGGTATCGCCGCTTAATGTGCTTAGATTTTTGGTGAGACCTCGACTTCTTAGCAAGAGCTATGGTGCCATTGTTGTCGCAGTATAGAGAAATGGCATTTGATGGCATCACTTCAATCTCTATGGCAAACTTCTTGTACCAGAATGCCTCCTTCACAGCTTCTGACACAGTGATGTATTCTGCTTCTATGATGGAATCTACTATCACAGTCTGCTTGAAATTCTTTTAACTGATAGCACCATCATTACACACAAATAGACTCCTAGATGTCGACTTTCGATCATCTACATCGGACATAAAATTTGAGTCTATATATCTCTAGACTTAGAGTTCTCCATTACTAAAGACCAACAACATATCCTTAGTTCTTCTCAAGTACTTAAGGATACATTTTATATAAGTCCAGTATTCTTTATCTGGATTCGACTGATATCTACTCGTGACACTCACAGCATGGGCTATATTAGGTCGTGTACATAACATGGCATACATGAGGCTCCCTATTACTGAAGCATAAGGGATATTGCTCATGTGTTCTATTTTCTCAAGCGTGCTAGGGCACATCTTCTTAGAAAGATGAATGCCATGTTTGAAAGATACCAAACCTCTCTTTGAGTTTTCTATGCTAAACCTCTTTAGCACTTCCTCTATGTACATCTTCTGTGAAAGTTTTAGCATCCTATTCGATCTATCTCTATAGACCTTAATTCCTAGAATAAAGGATGCTTCACCTAGGTCTTTCATGGAGAATTTTTTAGATAACCATATTTTAATTATGATCAATATGGGAATATCATTTCCAATAAGGGGGATATCATCCACGTACAATACGAGGAAGACAACAGCGCTCCCATTGACCTTTTTGAAGACACATGGTTCCTCATATTGACCACTGCTGTAAGAGACGATTCTAGATCTTCAAAAGAAGTTTTGAAGATCCTCCAAATTAAATTCAGATCTGATATTTGGAGAGGTGATAAAGAAGGAGAAGATCTTCAGATCTAGTTTGAGTGAATCCTGATAGAGACTAGGCACTTGTGTGGCTAGATTCAGAACTTCAGGCAATCAACAGGATCATCACAGGGTAATCTGATTACCCAACAATGAGGTACAAAATTAAATCAGATTTAATTTACCCTTTATTTTTATTTATTAGATCCTTCATAATTATTGGCGTGGACCAGCAAGAGAGGGCACACAAAAAAGGAGATTATTTTCATGGAATAAGAGAAGAATTAATTAAAAGAGGGGGAGGTACTCAAGGAAAGGTGTTTTGGTCAACAAGGATTCTATCTCATAGAATCTTAAGCAAAACTAACTTCTATTTTGACTTGGTCTTACAATAAATTGCCTTATGAGAAAAGGAGGAGAGAAAGAGGGTGTGAGAAGCCATGGGAGTGGAGAATTTTCACATAAAAAACAAAACAAAAAGAGCATGGGGCGTGAGGATTAAGTGGCGCAAGTGATAGGAAGTCCTAGTCACACTAGGACTCCTATTTTGACTTGGTCAAACAAGATCTTTTAACCAAATAAAATCAAGATTAAACCAACCTAATTAAATAAGACCCTAACTCATTTAAGGACTTAATTAAATTAGATTTAATTTTAATTTATTTTTTAATTAAATTAAAAAATTGAATTAATCCGAATCCTAGTTAGACTAGGACTAGTTCTTCCTTACACTTGGCTTATCCAATAAATCAATTAGACTTGATCCAATCAAGTTCAAACTAAATCTAATTAAATCATATTTAGTTAGACTTAATCTCAACCTATTGGCTTAATAAAATTAAGCCAATTAGCAATCCAATTGCTAATCGATCCTCCTATAATACTTGTACTAGGTTAAACATCAATCGTATTGATTATTTAATCCTAGAATGATTTTTAATCATTGATCAACCATATGATCAGATTGTAAGCTCTAATGTGTGTGACCTTATAGGTTCGAACCTAAATCGATAGCATAAAAATAAATTTTTATACCAATCAAAGTGACCATCTAGCAATGATACCAGACGGTTGGATAGGTCGAAGGTGTAGAACACCATCCTTAGAACCCATATGGATATAGTTTCCATATAATTCATCCTCTTGACCATAATGCTCGTAGGACACCTCAGAATTCAACTGTCAACTCTGATCAGGTTGTCCATATTATATTTCAAAATATCAAATCCATCTGCTGGATTATCCTGGCTAAGATTTTGCTATATTGAAATACAGTGATACATTCTTCTCCAACTCTTGGAGTGGTCAATTCCATCTTGATCACACTCCAACTTTGTAAGTACTTGACTATGCCTAGAAGTCTTCCATTTCTGAATTAGAAATTTAGTTAGTCCGGTACCAAAGCATAGTGAATTGCTAGCAAGTCACTGAGGTGATCTCAGGTCTAAGGGATACTTATACCTATATTTCATTAGAGACATTCTCGACAGTAGAATGCTTTAGAATTGGTCACATTCAATAATGATGTATTCATACATCTCACTTGTATGCCATACCAGTGTCTTCACACTCCTTAATTAAGAGAACAACTAACCTATATGGCATATAGCGATCTATGCTCGATAGATGCTGTTGTCTTAATTAATAGTCTATCATTTGATCATGAACAAATTTAAGGACTAATTGATAAATACTCTCTTTATCGAAACTAAATAGTCCTAAGGACTTCATCACAACAATGGAGTTCATTAGAATATGTAAACTTATGATAAAAAGGATGCCAAAATATTTTTATTAATTAATAAATTAATTATAATTATAAAATAGCTCAACCATCAACGAACTGATGATTGGCTTTGGAACATAATTTTCAACAATTTTTACTTATCCTAAAGCCATTCGGCACAGTATCTAATACCCATCTTCGACTTATGGTTGTTGAACTCCTTGATTGCTAGGGCTTTAGTGAAGGGATCAGCTAGGTTCTTCTTTTCATCGATCTTTTGAAAGTCAACGTCACCATGATCCACAATCTCACGGACCAAATAAAAGCGGCACAGAATGTGCTTTGTCCGCTGGTGTGTCTTCGATTTCTTTGCTTGAGCTATGGCGCTAGTGCTATCGTAGTAGAGTCGGACTGGACCATCAATGAAGTATGCTACTTCGAGCTTGATGATAAACTTCTTTACCCATATAGCTTTCTTTGCTGCATCTGATGCTGCCATGTACTCTGCTTCGCAAGCAGAGTTAGCCACTGTATGCTGCTTGTAATTTTTTCAGTAGATGGCTCCATCATTTAGAGTAAAGATATATCTCGACACACTTTTATTATCATTATGGTCAGATTAAAAGCTAGAGTCTGTAAACCTCACAAGCTTCAGATCTGACTTACCATAAACCAATCATTGATTCTTAGTATTTTTTAAATACTTAAGAATGATTTTAACCACCTTTCAGTGATTTTTTCTAGGATCAGACTGGTATCTACTCACCACTCCTAGTGAGTATGCCATGTCTGATTTTGTACGTATCATTGCATGCATAATAGACCCCACTGTCGAAGCATATGGGATTCTACTCATACGCTCTTTCTCTTCAGAAGTTGTCAGATAATTCTTGTTAGAGAGAAATTTCTTGGCCTATTAGAAGATAGCCCTTTTTGAAAATTTTCATGCTGAACCTCTTCAACATAGTTTCTATGTACGTAGACTGGGATATACCAAGCATCCTTTTAGATCTATCCCTATAGATCTTCATTCTTAGGATGTAGGATGCTTCACCCAAGTTTTTCATGAAGAATTGTGATGACAATCAGACTTTTATTTCTTATATTGCGGGGATATCATTCCTGATTAAGAGAATGTCATTCGCGTACAAAATTAAAAATACCACTACTGGACCATTTGTCCATTTGTAAATGCAGGATTCTTCTCCATTCTTAATGAAGCCATAAATTTTGATCACTTTATCAAAACACATGTTCCAACTCCGAGATGCCTGCTTCAATTTATAAATGGATCTCTGAAGATCGCACACCTTGAACTCATCTATGGATGTGAACCCTTCAGGTTGTATTATATACACCTCTTCGGTTAGCTCTCCATTTAAGAAAGCTATCTTCATATCCATTTGTCAGATCTCATAGTCCAGATGGGCAGCAATGAAAAGCATGATCCAAATGAACTTGAGCATTATCACAGGAGAGAACATCTCGTCATAGTCAATACCATAACATTGATGATATCCCTTGGCCATCAGATGGGCTTTATAGGTCTCCACCTTTTCATCTACGCTTCTCTTCCTTTTGAAGACCTATTTACATCCAATGGGTTTAATCCCTTCAGGTGGATCAACTAATGTCCATACATCATTGACCTTCATGAAATCCATTTCGGATCTTATGGCTTCTAGCTATTTCTCAGAGTTGGATCTCTGCATCGCATCCATATAAGTGATCGGATCCTCATCGTTCTCATAAAGTTTGATGGGATCACCATCTTGGACTAAGAATCCATAGTATCTATCCGGATGGCACGGTATTCTATCAGATTGCCTTAATGGTGCAGGTTCACTAGGCTTCGAATCTGATCTGATCAAATTCGACTTAGGTTCAACATCCTATGTCGGACTTTCTACTTGTTGAACTTCATCAAGTTCAACCTTAGAGGCAACAGTTCCTTCACCAAGAAACTACTTTTTCAAAAAGATTGTCCTAAGACTGACGAACACCTTTAGTTCATTAGCATGATAGAAATAGTATCCTTTGATCTCTTTTGGATACCCTATATATGTACACTTGTCAGACCTAGATCTAAGTTTGTCTGTAACTAACCATTTGACATAAGCCAGACACCCCCAAATCCTAAGGTGTGCAAGTGCTGGCTTACGCCTTATCCATACCTCATATAGAATTTTAACTATAGATTTACTTAGAATCCTATTTAATAAATAACAAATCGATTCGAGGGCATATCCTTAGAAGAATATCGATAAGCTGGCAAATCCCATCATGGATCAAACCATGTCTAACAAAGTTCGATTTCTCCTTTCAGACACACCATTATGCTATGGTATTCCAGGGATAGTCTATTGGGAGAGAATTCTATTCTCTCCTAGATATGTGAGAAACTCACCAGAAAGGCATTCTCCTCCTCAATCAGATCAAAAAGTTTTAATATTCTTTGTAGTTTATTTTTCTACTTTACTTCGGAATCGTTTGGACATTTCATAAGAATTTGATTTATGTTTCATCAGATAGACATATCCATATCTGGATAGATCATCTGTGAAAGTAATGAAGTAGACGTATCCACCTCTGATGCTTATGCTCATTGGTCCACATACATCAGTATATACTAGACCTAAGAGCTCATTGGCTCTCTTACCTTTTTTAGTAAAAGGTGAGTTGGTCATTTTATCAAGAAGACATGACTCACAAGTTGAAAGTGATTCATAATCATTGACTTCAAGGATTTTCTCTTGAGTCAACCTATTTATCTTGTTCTTATTTATATGACCTAATCTACAGTGCCATAAGTAGATATCTGATACACTATCTAATCTAGGATGCTTACCAGTAGAATAGACTACATCAACAGATTGTGATAACATATATACACCATTATTCAATTATCCATAGAAAGCAGTAACACCATTCATAATGACATTACAAACTCATTTTTTTATTGAAATTTCATAATTGTTCATGGCCAAAAGGCCTACAAAAATGATATTTAAAAAGAAATTAAGACAAAAATGATAATCACTAAAAATAATGGTATGAGATTTAAATACAAGTTTCAAAATTCTTAAAGCTAGAACTAATCTTCCATCTCCAACATTTAGGAATCTCTTGTCTTGCTCGAATCTTCTACTGACTTGCAACCCCTGCAATGAATTACAAATATGGTAAGGACTATCGGTATCCAATATCTAGTCAGTAATATCATAAATAAAAAAATTGCAAGGAGTTATCATATAAATACCTTACCCAATAATAGCTTGCTTCTTTCTCTACCTGTTCGAATCCAGGGAGATAATGTACTGAGGATAGTTCCTCTTCCAATGTTCCCACTTCTTGCAAAAGAAGCATTTGGCTTGACTCTTATTGGGCTTGATCTTCCTGGTCTGATCTTGCACTGATGTCCCAGCTTGAACTTACACCTTCTTTATTTTCTTCTTCTTGTTCTTCTTTTCTTTTCTAAAGGATCGAGAACCAGAAGATGAACCTTCCACTAAGTTCACCGACTCTTTATGGAGCTGGTGATCCTTCTTAAAGTTTTGAAGTAACCCTAGGAAGCCATGGTAGTTTACTTTAGGCTTTATCATTCTATAATGAGTAAGAAAAGGGAGATAGAACTTTGGCAGCAAGTTCAGTATTGCATTTTTTCCAAGTTGTTCATGCAAGAAAAAGCCGAGTTTGCTCAAGCGCTCTATCAGCTCGATCATATATAGTACATGATCAGTGATAGAGGCTCCATCCCATATTCTGGCATTGAAGATAGTGCAACTAGTCTTATGCCTGTCAACGTCATCGGGTGTGCCAAAAGAATCCTCCAACACTTAGAGTATTTCATTTGGTTGAGCTGTTTCAAACCTGCGACTGAACTCATTGCTCATCGCAGCCAACATAATGTAGCGCACCATGGTTCGGTCATTGAGCCACTTCTGATAAATGTCTTTGATTATTCCACATGCATTGGTAGCTGGCTCCTCAGGTGCAGGATCTGTTAGCACATATAGGATCTGTTCATGCTCCAGGACAATCTTCAACTTTTGGTACCAGCTATCGAAGTTGGGTCCCACCAACTTATCATTGTCCAATAATGATCGGAGTGATAGAAAAGTGGTCATGTCTGTACAAAGAAAAATTAAAATTTAATTAGTAATTGATTTATTAAACCTAAAGATTTAGACTTTAATCAAAAGATTTCTTCCACTATTTTATTCGAATTGGTAGCCTCTACCTCAAATTTGAGAAATTATCCTAATTTCTTAGTGGGTACTAGAATCTACATAGACCGTACACGAGCTCAAGTTTGGTTGGTCCACCCATGTACATCTAAGGGTAGGTTCATAATCAATTATTTCTCCAAATAATTTTCAGTAATTAAATTTTGCTCCAGACCCTGATCAGTTGGCTTTGGCCTTCTCAGAAAAGGGTCCAGTTAGGTCCAACCATTAACATGACCATACTTGGTCCATCCAACCAATGAATGATTAGGTCCAACTTTGGTTGGCCCACCTAACCACCATTTAGAAAGATATATCCAAGAGATCATATAATGAATGATAATTCCATCAATTGATAAGCATCAAGCCTTTGGACCTCCAATGATTATCCAACTGATGGACTCATTATCATCCACTTTAATGAAAGGCTATGATCCAGTTATCATATAACTATTTTATTTTAGGGATCTAATAATTTTAGAGAATTTAATTTATAGAAGCGAGTAGGTCAGATTAACCAGCTTGTCATGATACTCCCACTAACTTCACCAAGTCAGCTTAAGAAAGACCATTAATAGGCTGGTCTAGAAGCACCTAAATCAGTTAAATTGATTTACCTAGCTGACATGGGTCAGCTCAAATAGTTAAACGATCTGATCAAAATATAATCTTACTAAGAGGCCAGGTAAGTTCGATCAGTGGAAGGGTCTATCAGGCTTGCCTTAGATACCATCAGAAATGGTCAGGTAAGCGAGCTGTCAATTAAAAACCACTGATCTGATTTATTTTAGACATCAACTGGTTTAATTAGTTTCAATTAGATCAACCTAACAGTTAGTGCTAGATCGCATAGCCAAGAATCAAATCTATCTTGGATCTTGTTAAAGATATGGACTTGACCAACTACAACTATTGTAATTGATCTAGAGAATTCTTGACCTAATCTAAGATAATAATTGATTAGATTTAGTCAATTCTCTAATTAAGTCAATTCTTTAATCTAACCCTAGGTCTAACCCAATTAATGGACCTAATCCCTATTAACCAATTAACCCAATGTATTATGATTCGTGTCATAGGATCTTCAATTTATAATTCTAGAACCTAATCAAAGAATTTCTTAATTCTTAATTAAGTTTTGGGCTGAGGGTTGGGATTTGGCTTTTCAAAAATAGTTTTCATATTTATAAAATATTTTTACAACATGGTTCTATCAATCAAGTTGCATGTTTGATTCATAATCAATATGCAAGTAACATAAACATGAATCTACTTTAGATCTAATCTAAATAGGTTCATGTAATTAAAATAGTTTCAATAATAATCAATCATAAATCTTTCTAGATCAAATCTAACATATTTATAAAGATTAAAATTAGATTAAAATATTTTTAATCAGATCATAAAATCTCTTAGATCTAATTTAAAATTTTATGATCAATATTTTAGATCAGCACATACTAGGACAACCTATTCACTATAAGGGGTAAACCTTACAGCAGGACAATCTTATGGCAGTTCGTATAATCTAAAATATTTTATTTCTAGATCTAAAACTATTTTAAATTTATTAAGTTATAAATAAAATTAGATTAAATCTAATAAATTTATGATTAGAGTCAGATCATCATGAATTAGGACAACCTATTCACTCTAAGGGGTAAACCTTACAGCAGGACAACCTTATGACAGTTCGTGAGATTTTTTTTTTAAATTTTAAATTTAATAATTAAATTATAAATTAAATTTAATCTAAAAAATAATCTAAATATACATAAAAATTATATAATAATAATCTGGGCTCTGATACCAATTGAAGGTTCTTGATATAGGGTTTTACAGGTAGATCTTGAAACTTTTTCAAGATCTTACAGCGAAAGACTTAAATAAATTAAATATTTATTTAAATAAATATATAAATATATAGATCTTAAATTTATTATCTAATTAAGATATGATATTAAATTAAAAATTAAAATTAAATAAGAAAAAAAAAAGATTGATCAAATCAACCTAGATCTACACTACATCAAATGCAGGTATGAAGTTTATAGATCAGATCTATTACCTGAGCAAGTTTAGATGTTCTAACTTACTGATCTAAGCTTAAGAATGAAGTTACAAGCTTCACACATATCCGACCTCTAGAAGTCGTCCATACGAGCCTACGATCTTTGATCTGAAGTTCGATGCATGAAATCAGCACAGCATGCTAGTACTGTGCTGATCCTTCTTTGACGGTCGATCCGATGCTGCCTTCTTCAAAATTTAGACTCTCAAAAATATGAGAAAAAAGATGAGAGCTTACTAATCTAAGACTCTTTAAAAAAAAAAAATTTAAAAAAAAGAGGAGAGATTGAAAATAAAACAGCCCTTGAAGAAGACCCTCTTCTTCTTCTCTTTTCTCTCACCTAGACACCTAGTTTGGTGCCTATGGAACCCCCATGCCCAAGGACCCTCTTCCTTTGATTTTTGCACACCTCAAATCTCTCCCAAATATTTATTTTTCACAAAAAAATTAGAATAAAATTCGTCCAGTAAATATAGAAAAAGAAGAGTCCAAGTTAGATCAAAATCCTAGACTAGGAATGTCCAAACATGGAAAGTTGTTGGGGCATCCAACTCTTGGGCGCCTACTCCATAATTATTAGCGTGGACCAGCAAGGAAGGGTGCACAAAAAAGGAGATTATTTTTATAGAATAAGAGAAGAATTAATTAAAAGAGGGTGCGGCACTCAAGGAAAGGTGTTTTGGTCAACAAGGATTCTATGTTTTGGTCAACAAGGATTCTATCTCAGAGAATCCTAAGCAAAACTAACTCCTCTTTTGACTTGGTCTTCCAACAAATTGCCTTATGAGAAAAGGAGGAGAGAAAGAGAGCATGAGAAGCCATAGGAGTGAAGAATTTTCACATAAGAAATAAAATAAAAAGGGCATGGAGCATGAGGATTAAGTGGTGCAACTGATAAGGAGTCCTAGTCACACTAGGACTCCTATTTTGACTTGATCAAATAAGATCTTTTAATCAAATAAAATTAAGATTAAACCAATCCAACTAAATAAAGCATTAATCTATTTAAAAACTTAATTAAATTAAATTTAATTCTAATTTATTTTTTAATTAAATTAGAAAATTAGATTAATCCGAGTCCTAGTTAGACTAGGACTAGTTCTTCCTTGCACTTGGCTTATCCAATAAACCAATTGAACTTGATTCAATCAAGTTAAACTAAATCTAATTAAATTATATTTAATTAAACTTAATTTCAACCTATTGATTTAATCAAATTAAGTCAATTAGTAATTTAATTACTAATCGATCCTCCTGCAACACTTGTACTAGATTAAATACCAATCGTATTGATTGTTTAATCCTAGAATGATTCTTAATTATTGATCAACCATCCGATCATATCATAAGCTCAATGTAGGTGACCTCATAGGTCCGAACCTAAGTTAGTAGCATAGAAATAAATTTTTATACCAATCGAAGTGATCATCTAGCAATGATACCCGATGGTCGGATAAGTCAAAGGTGTAGAACACCATCCTTAGAATCCATGTGGATATAGTTTTCATATAATTCATTCCCTTGACCACAATGCTTGTAGAATACCTTAGAGTTCAACTATCAACTCTGATCAAGTTGTCCACATTGTATTTCAAAATATCAAATCCATCTGATAGATTATCCTGGCCAAGATTTTGCTATATTGAAATACAGTGATACATTCTTCTCCAACTCTTAGAGTGGTCAATTTCATCTTGATCGTACTCCAACTTCATAAGTACTTGACTATGCCCAAAAGCCTTTCATTATTAAATTAAAAATTTAGTTAGTTCAGTATCAAAGCATAGTGAGTTGCTTGCAAGTCACTGAGATGATCTCAGGTCTAAGGAATACTTATACCTATATCTCATCAGAGACATTTTTAATAGCAGAATGCTTTGAAGTTGGTCATGTTCAATGACGATGTACCCATACATCTCATCTGTATGCCATACCAGTATCTTCACACTCTTTGGTTAAGAGTGAAGGGAAATCCTGATTTCTCGATCCAGGTTCGTTCAGATCTGATCAGATCAAGAGATATATTTCAAAAATTTTTCTCTTGATCCCAATCAGATCTTAATATGTTTCAGATCTAATTCTTATTATTTTAATAAAATAAAATTAAAAGATAAATTAAATCAAATTTAATTTACCTGATCTGGGTAATCCTATTATCCTGTTGATGATCCTGTTTGCAGCGGAAGGTTCTGGATCTTAGCCACGCAAGCGCCTGGCCTCTACCGGTATCCACTCGGGTTGGATCTAGAGATCCTCTTCTTCTCTATCACACCTCCAAAAATCAGATCTGGATCTGATCTGGAGGATCTTCAAAACTCTTTTGAAGATGAGCAGTCATCCTTTGCAGCAGCGCAACCTTCTTATTTTGATCGCCTTTCTTTGATCTGAATCGCACCAACCAAGATCCAAAACTCCTTTTGGACGTGGAGAGCAAGGGGAGAAGAGACTATGGCATGGAGAAGGAGGGGAGAGGCAGCCTTGGGGCATGGGATTTCTCAATTGAATTGCTTATTATCTGAGTTGGGCGCAGGGTCTCTTTTATAGACTAAGCATGATCCAACTCCTCTTCCTCCCAACCAAGCACAATCCTTTGTGAAATCAGATCTAAATCTGATTGGTGGGAATAGAGACCCCTGGATTCCTCCTTAGAGGGCACCTAAGACCAGTTAAAGTTGGTTCTTAGAAGAACTCTAATTGGAATCCAAAAAGGAGATGGAGTCCTTATCCAACAAGGACTCCTAGGCGTCTCCAACTTGGGCACACGCCTAGGGTAGCGTGCGTCCTTCTCCTTGCTAGGTTCTGGCAGGGGGACAGGCCTCCACCAGCTCTCCAATAGGTGCATGACATGTGGTCAAAAGTCAAAGTGTCAATGGTCAACGTTTGACCAGTCAAAGGTAGACTTTTGACCAAAGTCAAAGAACAAGAAATGGCAGGTGACCAAAAATGGTAGGTAATATCTTACAAAATAAGACAACCTTTTCTGACTTGGACAACCTCCAGTCAGACCATATGAAGGCCTCTGATTGAGTACAAACTCCTTTGGCTCAGTCAGGATAACTTATTTATGATAGTAAAAGAAGAACGTTAGGTTCAATCGAGTGCTAGCATGATTTTTTTGAACCTAATTGAATCTCATTCAGATCAATTGAACTGGATCAGTTCAATTGATGATCACCAGATTCAAACCCTTGTTTGTGTGACCCAGTTAGGTTCAGTTCTATATGGTAATGGGATATGTCATGATCTCTATCATCGACATCATCGAAACTCCTTTCGATGGATCAGAACTCTTCTGATTCGAACAGTTAGAATGATCGATCATCTAAATCATTCTAATTGCTCCCAAAATCCACCAGTGACACCTAGCAGTATATGGTGGCAACCCATCAGAGCTGAATGTGAACCTCTTGGTGCAGCTACCTATGTGATTAAGTTCTTCTATCTTGAGCCCCGATCAGATTAGGGTTAAGGTGAACTCGTCAAACCCTAGTCTCTGTCATATGATGTAATCATTCGATTTCAAGTTCTAATGTGAAAATCTAAATAGAAACTCTTTCTATTATTTCACTCTGCCATGGCCATGGACTTCTGGACTTGATTCTCATGATCATCATAGGGCTGCTCCTCTACCACCGAGGTAGATAGATTCCATCTTGATGCTATCCAGTTCCTACAATGAACATGCTATAGCCAACATACACCTTCAGAATTTCGTATGGCTAGGAGATCGAGTAATGGTGTAGTCAAACTATAACACCCTCAAGGTGAACTGTCGATGCATCTCAGGTCAAAAAACCAGACACACTATGCCAGCATTGAGTCAGTCATTGATGAGAAGGACTCCCTAATGACTACTCGAGGTGGTCACGCTCAGTGCCCTCGTTCTCTAACGAGTACCTGTACTCTCACTCCGGTGTCTCCACACCGTAGACTCAAGACTCATCTACTAAAGAGAAGCGATTGTACACCAACCTTTCGGATCAATCACCATCATCGTGATGATCCTATGGTCAGGAGCAATTTATGAGTTAATAATGATTATTCATGTCTTAAATTTTCAACTCTTAAAAATATGAATTATCATTACCATTAACTCAAAGGATGTATCACAGACACTAAAATACACATATGTTATAGAAAATAACCCATTTATTGATTTTAGTCAAAATTATAATTTTGCCCCTAGAAGTGTATTACAAGTGTCAGCCAATTCTGGCTTCTAGGGCACATATATCTAACAAAGAGGACAACCAACCTATATGGCATATAGCAACCTATGCTCGATAGATGCCATTGTCCTAATTAATAGCCTATCATTTGATCGTGAACAAATTTAAGGACTAATCGATAAATCCTTTCTTTATCGAAACTAAACAGTCCTAAGGACTTCATCACAATAATGGAGTTCATTAGAAGATGTAAACTTATGATGAAAAAGATGCCAAAATATTTTTATTAATTAATAAATTAATTATAATTATAAAATAACTCAATCATTAATAGATTGATGATTGGCTTTGGAACATAATTTTCAATAGATGCTAGCTTTGGGTGTCGACTTTCTCAAAAGAGATTTGTTTATAGCTATCTGAGAGCCTTTAAAATCTTTATATCTTTTTCTCAAAATATATATATATGTCGATAGAAAAATATTAAAATTTATGTATCGTAAAATATGTCATCTTTAAAAAATATATGAAAGCAATGATCATAATAAAATATAATTTTCATACATCATATGCTGATCCTTATTTTATAAAAAAATATGAATTTATAATAATAGTTCATATGCATAAAAAGATTTGATAATTTGAAATAGGTAAGGAATGTAAGATTTCACTTATCTTATTCATCCTAGATCCTTAGAGATCATAGGTGATACTATTTAAAATATTAAAGATATAATCAATTTTCTATTTGATGAATTTAATAAGATTTAAATCATAAAAAAATAAGATTATTGATTAGATGTGACAGACCATCCCTAATCAAAGAATTCAGGATCTCCTAGTCGAGGGCAAAATCTTAGCAGCTTGATCAAAAAATCATGAAGAATAATTAAATCAAAGCTAAGATCAATCAACAAGATTCATCAATGATGGGTTCTTAAGATATTGGACATGGCCAAAGTGGGATTGATATATGGCATCATTACTATAGAATCAGGCTAGGGCAGTAGTTTGTAACTACTATTGTAACCTAAAAAATCACTGCTATAGGCTATGACAGTGGTTAGCTAATCGTTGCCATTACAGCCATCACCATAGATCTATGGCATCGGTTATTGCAGTGATTATGAAACCGATGCTATGAAGACCCTATTACAATGATTTTTAAATCGCTGCTATAGGCTTATCTATAGCAGCGGTTATAAAACTGCTGTTATAGACAGTCTACGACAGCGATTATAGAATTGCTGCTATAGACAAGTCTATGACAATGATTTAAAAATTACTGCTATAGATCAAATATAATGGTTGACACATTGCCTATGATATCGATTGGCACGTCTATGGTAGCGATTATAGAACCACTATCGTAGCTTTTGAATAATTAAAAAATATAAAATTTTTAATTTTTTATATATTTTATCTAACAAATGCAGAGATATATAACATAAAAAATATTATAAACATAAAAATATGTCTAAAATACTAAAATTTTATTATCAAATAAAAATTATTATAATATATTTTTTAAAAAAATACATCAAAAGTCCTCTAAATCTACATCATCGTCGTCCTTGGGAGATGGTGCATGAGCTGGTGGTGGAGCTGGAGTTGGAATGCGCACCAATATATCCTTAAAGCTCATGAAGGCACCTCCAAAACATGCACTGAGCGTCGATGTTATATCTCTCACGATGCCCTTCAGATGAGATGCATGCTTCTCAGCACGATCTATCCGCATCGCAGCATGATCTGTCCATGCCAATGCTGTCTCAAGCTTCTTTTGACTGATGACATCGAAAGCCTATGAAAAGATGCTCGCCTTAGATCAATAACTGGTCGACGTATGTCCGGACCTGCATCGGATCATCCTAGAGTGCTCAAGCCCTAAGATCTGAGATAGATGGTCATGGGGGCCAGAGGTATCCGTGCCCTTGTTTGTGAGCACATCTAACTGATCCTATAATTATAAGTGTAAATTAAATTTTATAACAGATGCTATAATACTAATCATATATACTAATATATTTAATACTTACAAAAATTCTTTCGATCGCAGTGTTCATCGGCTTGCCCTTTTTGTTCGTCTGGCTGGATCAAAAAATTTTGCTATAGTTGGGCATCACTCCATCTCTCATCAGCTATAATAATGGATCAATTTATCAAAAATATAAAAAAAATTAATTTAATTTATCTACTAAGATTTAGAATTTATTACCTCTCTATGCACATGACTGGCCATAGACTCACGGTCGAGAGTATGCGTATACTCTTGGACTGCTCGATTCTTTTGGTTCTAATGGAAGGTAGCCTAACAAGTATTTAAATAAATAATAAATATTTAAAAAATATTTAAATATAACTTTAAATATATTAAAAAATTTAAAAGTTAGTAATTTTATCTCAAACTCCTGGCTCCTCCAATGTGTAACCATCCTCTCCCATTGACTTGGAGGACAGTCCTGTATCCACAGAATAAGCTCCTTTGGAGTGTCTCATCGGTGCTCGAGCCATCCTCTATGGAGCTTGAACTTGTAGCCTTGGTATAACTTTTCGATCTTCTTCAGTCGGGCATTTTGAGCCCTCTCATGATCAGAAAAGTCATACATCCTCTGCACAAAGTTATCAAAAATCAGTTACAAAATTATTCTAATCAAACATAGTGTAAACATGTAAAATGCATAAAATTACCAAAACTCGTTCCTCCTCATGATTCATATTTCTTACATAAGATTTCAGAGTTTGAATATTCCTCTCAGTAGGATATGTCCATCAACAGAACACTGGACCTCCAAGTGCAACTTCTTTCATAAGGTATATGATAAGATGCATCATAACCATGAAAAATGATGGTGAAAATATCTTCTCCAGATCACATAATATAGTCACCGTCCTTATCTTCATTTTCTTCACATCATTCTTAAGCAACCTCTTTGCACAAATATATCTGTAAAAGTTATAAAGATGAATAACAGTCATTCTGATATTTTTTGGCAATACACGGTGAATAGCTATTGGGATCAATTCCTGCATCAGCACATGATAATCATGAGACTTCAATCTCCCAAGTTTGACATCCTTACTATTCACATGCTTTGATATGTTGCTTGAGTATCCATCAGGGACCTTTATGTTCTACAACACAAAGAAATTTTGGTGGCATTTCAAAGCTGTGATTTCGGCAGCGATCGAATAAAATTTCGGCATGCATTTCTTCTAAGTTCTCCCATGTAGGGAGAACAAAAAAAAAATATTGTTCAAAATTTTATTCAAAATTCTTAGCATACCGTTTGATTATTACAACTACCTATAGAATTATATGTAATTTTCAAACCATCCAAATTGGACAATCAATTGATCATTGTATATAATTTTATCAACCGTACAATTACATATAATTATACAAATGCCGGAGATTATATACACTAATCAATTGATGGGTTATTGTTATGCAATGCAATAAACAAAAGCAACAAGATATAAACATTCAAAAAATGTTATCCAATAAATTCTACAATGAACCCCCTCCCTCCTAGTGATGCCGGCGAGGCCGGACCCCCTCCCTCCCTCCCTCCCTCTCTCTCTCTCTCAATCTCCCTCATCGATGATGGCGGTGAGGTCAGACCTCCTCCCTCCCTCTCTCCCTCTTCTTTTCTTAGTTTTAGATTTCAAAATTGGGTTCAGATACCCAGGATCCATTAGAATTCGAGTCTGGTACTTCAAGTATGGATCCATCAGATATTCGAATTTGGATCCGATATCAGTAATTAAAATTGAGTCCGGATCTAAATATCTAAGTTTCGACCCAAACCCGACCTATTGATAGGTCTAGTCTAGTGATTAATAAATAATACTATAAAATTAAAATAAAAAATATACCTACGACTATAGAAAGGAGGTCGCACCGAAAGCTCCGAGGGTCATCGATGATGGTGCTAGAGGAAGACGACGATGCTAGAGGTAACCTACGAAGCAAGAGCAAGATAGTGAGATAGAGAGAGAAGAGAGAGAAAGAGAAAGAGGAAAGAGGAAAGAGAGAGGAGAGGGGGCTCGGCGGGGTGCCATGACGGGGAAGGCCAAGGCAGGGGAGGGTAGGAGGTGGGCGGCCGGGGATGGGAGGGCGAGCGAACGGGCGTCGGGGATGGGGAGGGTGGGGGGTGGCGGCCGGGAAGGGCAAGGGTGGGCGGTCGGGCGGTGGTTGGAGAGGCAAGGGGTGGATGGCCGGGGATGGAGAGGGCAGGCGACGGGCGGTCGAAGATGGGGAGGGCGGAGAATGGGCGGTCGGGAATAGAGAGGGTGGGGGGCAGGCTGTCGTGGTCGGGATAGGGAGGGCGGAAGGTGGCAGTGGCGGTCGGGGAGGGGAGGGTAAGGGGTGGGTGGCTGGGTGATGGCAGGAGATGGGGAGGGTGGGGGGCGACGATCGGGGAGGGCAGGGTGGGTGGTCGGGCGGCGATCGAGGATTCAGGGGGCTGGCGGCGGTGGGATGCATGGAGTCTCACTGACGATGGAGAGGAGGGAAGAGAGAGAGCGTGTACACGGAAGAAAAGAAAAATTGAAGATTTTTAATCTAACCTATGGTAGCAGTTTTTGATCCATTGCCATAGATCTATGACAGCAGTTACTGAAAATCGCTGCAATAGTTCTACGACAGCGGTTTCATAACCGCGGCCATAGATTTATAGCAGCGGTTTTCAGTAACCATTGTCATAGATTGAAAATAAATTTTTTCTTATTTTTTTTAAAAAATATTATATAATTTTAAAATTTAATATTCATCTTCATCATTCATTATCTAAATAATTATCATTAGACTATCTCCATAAAAAAATCACCTCAATCCAATGGCCCTAGCTTCATCGATCAAAAAAATTTGATTTTGATGATTAAGAATGATGATGCGATGACTGATAGATGGAGACCCTCGATCGATTCAAAAATCTATAATGATGATCTCAGTGATATTTGTAGCATACTATCAAAGTTTTACTTCAATCGGATATCGTTATCATGTCAATTTAGTATGAAATAATTTTGGTCATTAAATTAGAAACAAGCGATCAAAGGGCTAAACGACGTTCGATTATGAGATAATTTTTTAGTTAAATAATCTTTATTATAATTTTAATCATTTTATATGGTGAAGATTGTAAAATTCAAATTATTTTTATATGAACTGTTCACGTTAAGTAGATATTGCAAAAGCATGAGCACATGCATATAACAACCAATGGAGTTCAAGAATGGTTATTAGACGATGTATTATTTTAGATCGTTCTTAGTCTCATGAGTTGAATTTTATAATCACCATCATAAAAAATGATTAAAATAGTAGTCAAGATCATTTATAAAAAAAATTATCTTATAATCGAACACCGTCTGGTCCTTTGATCACTCGTTTATCATTTAACGGTCGAAATTAATGTATACTAAATTGATTAAGATAACGATATTTGATTGAAGTGAAACTTTGATAGTATGCTACAAACATAATTGAGATCATCGTTGTAGATTTTTGGACCTATCGAAGGTCTCCATGTATCAGATCATCGCATCGTCGTTCGTGGTTGTCGAAATCAAATTTTTCTGATCGATGAAGCTAGGACCATCAGATCGAGGTGATCTTTTATGATGATACTCTAATGATAATTATTTAGATAATGAATGATGAAGATGAATATTAAATTTTAAATTTATATAATATTTAAAAAAATAAAAAAATATATTACAGTGGTTATAAATAACCACTACCATAGATCAACGTATAGCAGTGGTTACAAAAAACCACTGCCATAGGTCCGATCTATGGTAGCGGTTGTCTTAACCGCTGCTATAGATCGAACCTATAACAGTGGTTATAAAGAACCGCTGTCATAGATTGGATCTATGGTAGCTATTTTTTACTGCTGTCATAGGTCAGACTATGGTGGCGATTTCTTATAACCGCTGCTATAGGTTGGTCCTATAGCAGCGATTCTTTGTAACCACTGCCATAGACTCTATTGCAGTGATTTCAAAAATTGTTGCAATAGTATGCGCTGTCATAGACTCTTTTTATAGTAGTGCATGAATTTCAAAGTGACTTTAGATCATTTTATTTGGAGTCAACATGGGTCCCTAGAAGATAAAGGCGTGACTCGAAATAGGATTCAAGATTTTTTTAGAGAGAAAAAGTAGATCAAGAGAGAGAAAGTAAAGAGAAAATACAATCATGATTAGGTTTATGAGGGATCATATCAGGATAACTCAATGTGGGATCGTTCATGATTAAAAAGCTATGAATTTCTAGCAAAAGTCAGACTAGGATCTAACCTACTACATGGATTTTAGAGCAATCTTTGATCATCATGATTTCATCTTAGATTCATCTTAGATTCGACCTAGGATTCATCAATCAATTAGAGAGAGAAAGTAAAGTCTTAAAGAGAGAAAATGAGAGAGAAAGGAGAGAGAAAATTATTTTTCTCTCTTTTCTTTTCTTGTTTTTCTTTTTCTTTCCTTTTTCTTCTTCTTTTCTTCTTTCTTTTTCTTTTTTGTTTTCTTCTCTTAGGCCGAAATAGGGGATGGAAGGGGCTGGTGGCTCATGCTTTGATGAGCTATGGTGGCACGACCAGAGGTCCGACAGCGAGCGGCTGATAGTGAATGGAGCAAGGGATGGTCGACGGTGGGGCCAATCAATGAAAAACTCATGTGAAAATAATCCAAAAAATAGGGGATCCGAACCCCTTTCTTTGATTCTATGGTCATTGATCGATCATCGATGGCCAAGATCCCCGAGGTGGATAGCTGGCAGGTGGGAGGTCACAAGCCAAGGATGCGATACCACGAGCGGCAGCATCGGTGACTGAAAAAGGGGAAACATGGTTTGGTTAAAATAGGAAAAAAGTAGGAGATCTTTTTTTGGGCCTTTTTTAATGATTCGATGGTCGGCAACCATCTAAAGGACATAGAAAGAAGGGGAAGAAAGAGAGAAGGAAGATTCGAGCTTATCTTAGGCTCTAATGGCTTTTCCACGAAGTATTTTGGTAAGCACAAGGAAAGGCATCCATGGCTTCAACGAAAAAATAGAGAGAGAAGAATGAGAGAGAGAGACTCCAGTTGCTCGATGGCCTTGGATAAAGAAGGGGAGAAGGCTTTATAGAGAATCTCCTAGGGTTTGGAAAGCCTGGGAGGCCTAATCATACTCGAGCATGGGAAGAAGAAGATTCCCATTAGGAGTCTTCGTTGGTCCCTTTTTTTTTTTTAAAATGGGTTGGTTATTACAATACCTATAAGGTTGTCTTATTTTTATAGGCCCCATTTATCATGCACTTGTCTAGATGATTAGCCCATGGGAATGAGACTGTTGGATTAGCATAGTGCACATTGACAAATATACATATGATGCCTATAACCAGAAAGGATGACAACCCTTTCTGAACAATCCTAGCTATATATTTCATTCAATCAAGAAAAGGAATTCTGATTGGTTTCACTCTCGTACCATTCTTCTGACCGAACATTAAAAAGTTTGTCTGACATTAATATCGGATTCTCCAATAGTTTTCATATGTTGATCCCATGATTGATTTTGATGATCATCAAATTTTGAGTGTTTAATTATTTAACCATATATTTTAAAAATAGATATAGATCTTTTTAGATGTTCAAGTTAAAATTATAATTTTATCAAGTTAGAGATCAAGAAAAAGTGATAAGGGGTGAAATCATAATTTTATAAAATTGGAGAAAATCTATTTTGGAAGCCTCAAGAACAAGCTTAGAAGATTTTTGATCTTTTGGAGACAATCCCATGATTTTTGGATGCATAAATTAAAAAAAAATTAAATTTTAGTAAAAGGATCAATCCAAGGGACGACCCTTAGGTCATTTCTTTTTGAAATGGATTGTTCGGCATGCATGGCATGCAATCTAGGCCAACCCAGTCTGAGATTGAGCTGACCTAGTCTTAGTGAAAGCAAAAGATAGAAAGTGCAGAAAGCCAGTTTTTTAAGACCCAGGGAATTGAGTCGACCCAACTATAAACTGAGCCAATCTAATCAAAAATTGAGCTGACCCAGTGATCGTAATGGTTAGTTTTTTGCAGCTTTTTTTAACGATCATTTTTCCACTCCAACGGCTATTTTAAGACTTCCAACGACTAGAACTGATCTTCTAGCCATCACAAAGAGTATAAAAGGCTAGAAAAATATTTAAAAAGTAAGATTAAGTAGATTGAAAGTAAAAATTATTAAAATTATGAGATTCATTGAATATCTAAAGAAAAAGAGAGAAAAGAGAGGACCTTGTATATCAAATTCAGAGAGCTTTCAAGTATGATCATCCTCATTCATTCAAGCTTCCTCTCAATCTTTAAAGGAGAGAATACAAAGCTTCAAGAGCCATTTTTCAGCCTTTCCATCAAACTTTAAAAAGAGTTCTTTTTTTTTATTTTTATGCTAAATTTTATACTTATATTTTTATTTCTTTATAAGTTTCTTTGGAAGAAAAAAACTTGGAGATGAGGCCTGTCCAAGCCCGAAATTGGGCTGTATAGATTTTGGTTGGTGAGCCCGTAAAATCAACTGGGATGATAGTGAATCTGAAAAAATTATTAGTATAGGATTGTGGTTGGTAAGCCCAGCAAAATCAACTAGGTTTGTTTGTGAGCCTGAAAAATAAACACACTATAATTAAAAGTAGATTATAGTAAAAATCTCAAGAAAAGCTTGGAGAGTGGACGTAGGAGTGGATTGCTCTGAACCACTATAAAATCTTATGTGTTTATATTATATTTTTAATTCTTGCTTTACTTATTTTATTATTTGCTTAGATTAGCTTTCAAATTTCTTCATAGCATTTGCTTATCCTAAAATCGCTGATGCTTATATTGTTTACATTTCAACAACATCATTTAAGTTAAAATCAAAGCACATACTTATTTTAGAGTATAATTTGGCCAAAAATTTTATAGGAATCGAATTCATCCTTCCTTTTGGGTAGCCATCCTTAGATAATAATTGATATCAGAGCAGCTACTCTATTATTGATTATTGATCTAACTATCTAAAACTAAAGATTTTGGCAACCTAAAATAAAATTTCTTTTTAATGAAGGCCATTCCATAGATAGACTCCTATTATTAAATGGATCAAATTATATATATTGAAAAGCTAGAATGAAAATCTTCATCCAATCACATGACTATGATTTATGAAAGATTATAATCAATGGCCCACACACATCCAATAAATTGATTAGTAATGAAGAAATAATCCAATTAAATGCTAAGGCTTTAAATATGCTTTATTATTCATTAAATATAAATGAGTTCAATCTAATTTTTTCTTACATTTCAGCAAAAGAAGTTCGGAAGAAATTAGAAACAACTTATGGGAGAAAAAGTCAGAAAGAAACATCAAGCTCCCATGAAGAGAATGAAGCTCACCCCAACCTATGTCTCATGTCTCATGAGGATGAAAAGAAGAAAAAGAAGAAGAAATAAAAGAAGAAGAAAGCATTAATTAAGGGGGAGCAAAGCAAGGAAAGGAAAAATAAGAAAGAGAAAGAAAATGCTATAAATCTTTGTCTCATAACCAATAAAGATGAGAAAATTTTGAAAATTTTTTTCAATTTATATTTGATGAATTATATGAAGTCTTTAATAAATTAATGGATGAATTTAAATAATTAAGACTGAAAAATAAAAAATTTAAAAAGTTAAATCTTCTCTTAGCTAATAAAAAGAGTAAAATCTTATTAGAAAAGGAAGATATTTTAAAAAAAATAATGCTTTGACTAAAGAAAAGGAAGCATTTCTTAAATCTGAAAAATCTTTAGTTGAAGAAAATATTAAGCTGAAAATAAAATTAGAAAGATCAAACTTTCATATTGAAGAAAAAAAAACTTGTTGAAAGAAAAGAAATCTCTTTTGGAAGAAAATATCAATCTAAGAAAAAAGATTGAAAACCCAAAGTCTATGCTTGAAAAATTTATAATTGGATCACAAAAGCTTCAAGCTATTTTAAATAATCAAAAGACCATTTTTGATAAAGCATGAATTGATTATAATTCTTTGAGAAAATAGAAATTTATCAAAAATATATTTAGCAAAGCTTATTTTAAAAATCACTCTATAGTTTGCTTTAGATGCAATAAAATTGGCCATAAAATTTCTAAATGTAATGTTAAACGAATTAATTAAGCAAATATAAGTTCTAAAAGAAATCATAAGCTCTAACCTCAATGGATCCAAGAAAGCTTGGGTACCAAAAATTATGAAGTAATTTTGTAGGTATACCAAGGATCCAATGAAACTAAATGAGAAAAAATATTTTGATGGATGCCTTGAAAATGAAAATGGATGGATGATGCTATTGGATAAAATCTAAACTTTTCTCACCTCATGCCATCAATATTTGTTTGATTGATTCTATTAATTTTAATAATCTATCTATGTGGTTTTATATCATATTTACTTGCTTGAAATACTTCTCATGTTTTGATAAAATTAGAATGTTTGATTGATTTTGATGATTTATCATTGCTTAAAATGATCATACTCTATGAATAAAAAATTTAATTTATTAAATAATTTAATTTTTAAATTAATATGCTCTTCTCTATATATCATGTGTTGAATGAAATATTTTTATCTTAAAAATTCAGCATGATATTTTAAGCCTCCTCATATTAATTTTATAATTGATAAATTTAAATTAAAAGATGCTTAATTGGGCATGAATGTTTTAAATGCTAAATTTATAAGAGAAACTAATTGTTGGCATTCCCTATAAGATGCTAAATTATCAAAATTCTTCCAAAATTTTGCATGGAATAAGTACTTGAAGATAAGACATTCAATTATCAAAATCAAGTGCTTGATATGTTGATATGCATTGTATTTTAGGTTAACCCCTAAGAATTTCAAACTCTCTAGATGAACTAAATCCTATAGAACTATTATCTAGATCCTTCTTGATTTGATTATACTTAATCTCTTTGATTATCATAACCCAAATTAATTGATTTTTGATCACCTAGATTGATTTGAATATCTTTCTATTGATTTGATTGATTTTTTATTAAAAAAATTTATTAATGAACATTCATACCTTATTCCGATTGAATGATTTTGAAAATTGAATTTGAGTAATGATCTTCTTAAATCTTTTAAAGTTGATATCTAATAAAATATTTTAAGAAAGCTATCATTTATCCTTAAAGCTAAATATTTAATGATTTTAGTTTTAAGTAATTGGTATCAAATAGTTATCCTTAAAGCTAAATATTTAATGATTTTAGTTTTAAGTAATTGGTATCAAATAGTTTACTAATTATCATATATTTGATAGATTTATTTTTTGGCAAAAAGAGAAGAATGTCTTTATTTCAAATCTAGTTTTGCACAGCTATATCTTTTGATATAATATCGTTTGAGACAAATTCAAAAATTCATATCTTTTCTGAAACTATAATTATTTGATATTTCTTAGAAAAAAAAAGAGATGATATTTTAAAGAATAACTTAAAAATTTTTTATGGTGTACCTTGATTGATTTGCTAATATCAATTCAAATTGATTTATCTGAATCAATTTATCTTTATCAATTCAAAACTAAATTTATTGGCATTAAGTTGAACTTGCAAATTAATTTTTAAATGGTATTGAACTATTAAGAAAATCATGATTTGGTCTACATTTTAGTTTAATTGATATTAAGAAATTTTTCTTAAAAAATTTTTCACTCTTGGTATCATTGGTATCATTCTTGCCTTGCATTTTATTATAATATTCTTGATAAAAAATTAAATATAATATCTTAAATCTATTTCTCATTGATATACTCTTGATGTGATACCATTTGAGATAAATTTAAAGAATTTCATACTTTTCTAAACTTAATTAAGTAATATTTCTTATGATAAAAAAAATTTGAATTTAAATAAAAATATTTTTTAATTACTTGTCATACTCTTTTGATCTTCTTAATGTTTGTTCTTATTATATACATCCTTTGAATTTAATAAAAAATATTTTTTTTAAAAAAATTGTTGTCTTTTTTGAGTGAATGCTATGTTTGATTGATATTTAGATTCATTAATGCTTAGTTCACTCAATTGATGCTTATACCTTTAAATTTGATTTAATTTTAAAATGACTTTGTTTGTAAAAGTAAGGAGAAGAACATATTAAAAAAAATGATCATTTAATTAAAAAGAGCTTTGAAATTAAAAATATCTTTCAAATTTAGAAAATTTGAATTTAATGTTTAAATTCATGTTAAATGTGCTTGATTTGAAAGAAAAAGAGGGAAAAAATTAAAAAATAAAACAATCTAGCTATAATTATAAAAGATAGAGAAAGATAATATTATTAAAATATTAAAAGAAAAATGAATTCTTGGTACCTTCAAAATAAGGAGAGAAATGCTTTTTTATCTTGACTTGATTGAAATTTTGATTAACTTGCATTAAGATAACTAAATTTTGATCTTAAATTTTTAATCAATTACTTTATGATCTTCATAAATGAAGCTTTTATATGCTTATTTAATTTAATTTAAATAATTTAATTATTTTATCTTATTTTTAAAAAATTAGTCGAAGTTAAATTAAATTTGAAAACATATTCTTATTCTAAGAAATAAATTTTTAAACTTAATTTTGAAACTCATTTGAGAATTCAAATTTAATTCTAAACTTCTGATGTGCTTTATAAAATTCTTATGAATTACTTATTTTGAAATAATTTTCACTCAAAGTAATAAATTTGAAAATATGATTATCTTTTGCTTTGATACTATTTATCTTATTTTGCTCGATACATATCTGATACATACTTTTTCAAAACTTAATTGACTAAAATTTTTTAAGAAAATGATTATTGAATACTAAAGTACGTTTGATTTCATGATTAAATTCTTTGAAAAGCTCTATTCTTTTTAAAGCTTAAAAGTGCATATCTGAAAATCAGATTAAAAAAGTCATATCTATTCAAAAAGGAGGAAAGCCTTTATCATTTGAATTCAAGCTAAGTTTTTTTTAAAAAAAGGGGCGACGATTTCTTCGATTGGACTTTATAAACTTGATACATCTATCAAGTTAATTTTTTGATGTTGATTTTAATGATTTTTTTTATTTCTTTTCATGAGCTTTTTGATGTTGTCAAAAAGAAGAAGAAGTATGTTGAGTATATGCTTGAAGAATTGATGCTCAAAGTTTTTGATGTTTGTACCTTAATGCTCAAAGTTGAACTGAAAAATGATCTTAATATGAGTATATAATATTTGTGAAAGTCTTTCATAAAGTATGCATTTATATTTATATATATTATTACTTCATGATTTATACTAGTCAATTTTTTGAAACACATTAAATTTTATTTTTATGCATATACTCAAAGTTTTGCCATTATCAAAAAGAAAGAGATTATTGATTCTATGATTAATTTTGATGATCATCAAATTTTGAGTATTTAAGTATTTAACCATTTATTTCAAGAATGGATGTAGGTCTTTCTAAGTGTTCAAGTTAAAATTATAATTTTATCAAGTTGGAGATCAAGAAAAGTGACAAGAGGCAAATTCATAATTTTACAAAGTTGGAGAAAATATGTTTCGGAAGAATCAAGAATAAGCTTAAAAGATTTTTGATCTTTTGTAGGTAGTCCCATAATTTTTGGATGCATAAATTAGAAGAAAATCAAGTTTTAGCAAAAAAGTCAACCTAAGGGATGACCCCTAGGTCATCTCCTTTCAAAATGGGTTGTTCGGCATGCATGGCACACAATTTGGGCCGATCTAGTTTGAGACTGAGCCAACCTAGTCTTAATAGAAGCAAAAGATAAAAAGTATGGAAAGCCAGTTTTTTAAGATCCAGGAAATTAAGCCGACCCAGCTATAAAGAGAAAAAGAGAAAAGAGAAGACATTGTGTATCAAATTTAGAGAGCTTTTAAATGTGATTATCCTCATTCATTCAAGCTTTCTCTCAGCCTTCAAAGGAGAGAATATAAAACTTTAAGAGCCATCTTTTAGCCTCTCCATCAAACTTCAAAAAGAGTTTTTTTTCTTTTTATTTTTGTACTGAATTTTATACTTGTATTTTTATTTCTTTATAAGTTTTTTTGAGGGAAAGAAACTTAGGGATTAGGCCCATCCAAGCTTGAAATTGGACTATATAGGTTTTGGTTGGTGAGCCCGTAAAACCAACTGGATTGATAGTGAACTTAGAAAAACTATCAGTGTAGGATTGTGGTTGGTGAGCCCGGCAAAACTAACTAAATTTATTTGTGAGCCTGAAAAATAAATACACTGTAATCAAGAATAAATTATAGTAGAAATTTCAAGAAAAGCTTGGAGAGTAGATGTAGGAGTGGATTGCTCCGAACCACTATAAAACCTTATGTATTTGTGTTGTATTTTCAATTCTTGCTTTACTTGCTTTATTATCTGCTTAGATTAGCTTTCAAATTTCTTTATAGCATTTGCTTATCCTAAAACCACTACTGCTTATATTGTTTACATTTTAACCACACCACTTAAGTTAAAATTAAAGTACATACTTATTTTAAAGTATAATTTAATCAAAAATTTTATAAGAATCCAACTTATCCTTCCTCTTGGATAGCCATTCTTAGGCAATACCATATTACCTAACTTATGGAAGACTAGCATCAAAGAAAGGTACCACAAAAGAACTTCTTCTAGGCTATTGTCATTAGAAGAAAACAATGATCCAAAAGTACGGCCATTAAAAATTTAAGCTCCATAAGCAGCACGAGCATCAGTATTCCGGATGTCCTGCACTTTTAGGGACAAACTTTAGTTCTGGTTTCTTAGACAAACTTGTACCAGCCTCCAAGAGGACTTTCTGGTAGTTCTGAAATTTGTTGTTGTATCATTGTCTTGACTTGGATAAAATGGTTTATCTCTTTGATGATTTTTTGAAAGTGTTATGAGTTTACATACATACATACATACATACATAGATATAGATATAGATATCAATGTCAGATTCCAAACCCATCAATTGGCAATATTTATCAACTTGTGCGGTAGCCATGGCCTAAAGATCCGCGGTGGTCTAATAGAGGGATCGTTCAGTCTGGACCATGAGACTACACTAGGCTTTCTTTTCAATTTTCAACTTGTGGTCTTTGCAATATGTAAAATATGGTTATCAGTCTTCGGTGTGTTTGCATCTAAGCATATAGTTCAATCTATAAATTGACAGCCACCATAAGAGATTGCCCTTGGAATTGACTACTTTTGAAGAGGCGGTGGAACGATAAATTGCCACGAATCTATGGAATCTTTCCCCCGACATCATGGTCATTTAGTCTCTCTTTCAGTCTAGGACTGGATTGCCAGCGATGAAGGTAAAGATCAGATCTTCCACTTCGCTACTTGCCCCTCTTTAAATCATTTGGATCAAAAGTTTGATTCCAACTTTTCTTCCTACCTACTTTTTCCTACCTTTCTGCTGCCATCAACTAACCTCTCCTACTTTGTAAATGCTTGTGTCGTTGTTTGTCTCTTCAAGCCTTTGGAAGCCATGTAGACATCACCTCGGGGTAAGATCAACCCCCTTTCTGCTGCCATCAACTAACCTCTCCTACTTTGTAAATGCTTGTGTCGTTGTTTGTCTCTTCAAGCCTTTGGAAGCCATGTAGACATCACCTCGGGGTAAGATCAACCCCCCCCCCCCCCCTCTCTCTCTCTCTCTCGGTGGGCAGGACCCACCAACTCCCTCGGCTTCCTTGTTCCCTTCTCCTTGTCCTCTGCTTCTATTCTTCCTGTGGGTTCTCTCCTCCCTCCATCACTGACCCACGCACACACAGCTTGCTTTGCACGTCGGAAAGAGGGAAAAAAAAAAAAAAGGGAACCCAAGTCCCATCCGCAGCTGTCACCGCTCATGATGGCCTTGAATTCCAAATTCTGTAGCGTGCATCTTGGTTAGCTCCGCCTGCCTTTATCTAATCGGAAGTGGATCACCTCATCCAAACCATCGCCATTTCCATTCACCCGTCACTTTCCCTTTTTTCCTTTTCTTTTCAATCGGTATGTCGTTGAGCGGACTGGGGAAAATAAAGAATTCTCTCGACCAATTCAATTCGAATCCTTCAATATATATATATATATATATATATATATATATATATAAAATTATAAAAGTAGAATTTATGTTTTTTTATTTATTATAATAAAATTAAGATAGATAGCTTCTATTTATAATGATAAAATATATTCTTATACAATTTAAGTCAAATTTTTTTTTTCAACTTTTAATATAACTCAATTTTTTTTCAAACATGACTAGTAGAAAAGCTAAATTTCTATAATAGATAGATCTCAATTTTTATATTAACTAATATCGCTTCGTCTGAGAGGTCCATCTGATCAAAATCTCCTCCTGCTCCCCTTTATCCCTTCAGGTGAAGGAAAAAGTCTTATTTTTTGGATCAGATTCGTTTATATCTGATTGGATCAAAAAGAATATTTCAAAAATTTTTCCTCTGAGATCCTAATCAGATCCAAGACTCCTCAGATCTGATCTTATTGATTTGATAATAAAAATAAAAAATAAAAAATAAATCTAATTTAATTATAACTTTATTTTGGATAATCCAATTATTTTGTGATGATTTTGATGTTTGCCTGAGGTTCTGGATGTAGCTACGCAAGCTTCTGGCCTCTACCGATATCCACTTGGGCAGGATCTGGAGATCTTCTTCTTCTCAATCAATCCTCCAAAAATCAGATCTAGATCTGATCTTGAAGGTCTTCAAAATTTTTTTTGAAGAATAGCTGTTGTCTTTTGTAGCAGTGCTGCCTTCATTCTTTCCTAGCACCTTTCACTTGTTTGGATCGCACCTTACTCATGCCCAAAACCTCTTGGGTGTGGAGAGGAGAGAGAGGACCAGAGGGTGGCATGGAGAAGGAGGGAGAGAGGCTTTGTGGCGTGGGATAAAGGCAGAAGCATTTAATTCTAGGCACAGACAGGGTTTATATAGATCCTACTGCGCCATGCAGTGCCACATTATCCTGACCAATCATGACCCTTTATGCAATCAGATCTAAATCTGATTGGTGGGATGACATCATCTGATCCAATCAGATGAGAGACCCTCAAAACCCTCCTTAGGTGGCGTCAAGACTGGGTCAAACAAGACTTCTTGGTGCCACAGAGTTTAATCCCCTGAAGCAACCTGGAGTCCCATCTGTATGGGACTCCATCTTTTATCCTCATGGGGCGCATACCTTCCTAGGCATGCGCCCTCTTCCTGTTTGTATTTTAGCAGGAGGACAAGGCCTCAGGTACTCTCTTATGGGCGCATGACACACGGACAGATGTCTAAGTATTCAGGGTCAATATTTGACCAATGTTCGAAAACAAGATTTAGCAGGTGACCGAAAATAGCAGATGTTGTCTCAAATTTATCTCATAAATTAAGATAATCATTTTTTAATTTGGATAAGCTCCAGTAAGACCAAGTAAAGATTTTTGAGTGAGCCCAAATATATTTGGCTCAGTCGAGATAAGCTTTAATGATTATTTAAAGAAGAACATTAGGCTCAATCATGTGCTAGCATGATTTTTTTGAACTTAATTAAATCTTATTCAAATCAATTGAACTGGGTTAGTCCAATTGATGATATCCAGATCCAAATCCTTATTTGTGTGATTCGGTTAGATTTAGTTCTATATGATAATGGGATATTTTGCGATCTCTATCATCGACATCATCGAAACACCTTCTAATGGATTAGAACTTTTTTGATTCAGATAACTAGTATGATCGATCATCCAAATCATTCTAATTACTCCCAAAATCCATCAGTAACACTTAGCAGCATATGGTGGCAATCCATCAGAACTGAAAGTGAACCTCTCGGTGTAGTTACCTATGTGATTAAGTTCTTCTATCTTGAGCTCCGATCGGATTAGGGTTAAGGTGATCTCGTCAAACCCTAATTTTTATCATATGAATTAATCATTCGATTCAAGTCCAATATAAAAATTCTAATAGAAACTCTTTCTATTATTTCACTTTGCCATGGTCATGGGCTTATGAACTTGATTTTCATGATCATCATAGGACTGCTCCTCATCTACCGAGGTAGATAGATCCTCTATTGATGCAATCCAATTCCTACAATAAACATGCTATAGCCAACATACACCTCAGAATTTTGAATAGCTAGGAGACCGAGTTATGGTATAGTCAAACTATAACACCCTCAAGGTGAACTACCGATGCACCTCAGATCAAAGAACCAGACACACCACTGCAGCTTTGAGCCAATAATTGATGAGAAGGTAGACTTCCTCATGACTGCTCGAGGTGGTCATGCTCAGTACCCTCATTCTCTAACGAGTACCTATACTCTCGGTCTAATGTCTCTACACTATAGACTCAAGACTCATCTATCCTAAAGAAGTGATTGTATACCAATCTTTTGGATCAATCACCATTCTCATGATGATCCTATGGTCGGAAGCATTTTATGAGTTAATAATGAAAATTCATATCTTAAATTTTTAACTCTTGAAAATATGAACTATCATTATCATTAACTCAAGAAATGTATCACAGATACTTTTAAATACATACTATGATAGAAAATAATCTATTTTATTATTTATAGTCAAAATTATAATTTTATCCTTAGAAGTGTATTACAAGTATCAGTCAATCTGGCTTCTAGGGCACACATATCTAACAAACTCCTACTTGACCTAAAGCTAATTGGCTACAAATCTAAGTTCCATCTTCTCAAGATGGGCTTCGATCTTCTACTGGCCCAATGACTTTGTAAGTGGATCTGCCGTATTGTCTGCGGAGTCGACTCTCTTGATTCTAACGTAACCTTCCTTGAGGTAATCGTGGATTAGGTGGTATCGCCGCTCGATGTGCTTGAATTTTTGGTGAGACCTCGGCTCCTTAGCAAGGGCTATGACACCATTATTATCGCAGTATAGAGGAATGACATCCAATGGCATCATACCAATCTCTGCGATAAACTTCTAATACCAAAATGCCTCCTTCGTAGCTTCTGATGTAGCAATGTACTCTACTTTCATGGTGAAATTTGCTATCACTGTCTGCTTGAAACTCTTCTAACTGACAACACCATCATTACACACAAACAGACTCCTAGATGTCGACTTTCGATCATCTATATCAGACATAAAGTTTAAGTCTGTATACCTCTAGACTTAGAGTTCTCCATTATCAAAAACCAACATCATATCCTTAGTTCTTCTCAAGTACTTAAGGATACATTTCATAGAAGTCTAGTGTTCTTCATCTAAATTTGATTGATATCTGCTCGTGACACTCACAGCATTGGCTATATTAGGTCGTGTACATAACATGGCATATATGAGGCTCTCTATTACTAAAGCATAAGAAATCTTGCTCATGCATTCAATCTTCTCAGGTGTGTTGGGACACATTTTCTTGGAGAGATGAATGCCATGTGTTGGTGCAGAATCTGATCGACGTCGGATCGAGCTGGAGTTGAGAAAGAAGAGGTTGCCATCGGTGACCTGCAAAACAAACTCCCGTCTGGAGTTGGTGGTGATGGCTCTGGTAGGATCCTCCGATGATCAAGTCGGCTCTTCTGACCAACAGGAATGGAGTGCTCAGGAAAAAACTTAACGAAGTTTTGAGAAGGAGAAGAGAGCTTAGAGAAAATATATCTGGAGGGTTTCTTTTATAGATGGAGTTTGGAGCAGACTGATAGTGACAGCCATAGCCATCCGATAGCTAGCCGCTTAGAACCACGTAGGATTTGTTACGAAAAGGGGCACCGCTTGTAGCAGACTGATAGTGACAGCCATAGCCATTCGATAGCTAGCTGCTCGAGGTCGCGTAGGATTTGTTATGGAGAGGGACACCATCTGTAGCAAACTGATAGTGATAGCCGTAGTTATCTAGTAGCTGGTCGCTCAAGACCGCATGAAGTTTGTTATGGAGAGGGGCACTGCCTGCAGTAGATTGATAGTGACAGCCATAGCCATCCGGTATTGAGCCACTTAGGGCCACGTGGAGGGAGAAAGAGCTTTGACGTATGTTAATTCTAGAGAAGTTCGGACTCCTAAAGAGAATATGGCTAGAGGGGATCATCCATAAGGAATGCTACTTAAAATTTGGAAGTAATCCACTAAAGAAATTTGGATGAAATTTGACTGGTGGAGAAGTTTGGCTGAAGGAGAAGTCTAAAAGAAGTTTGGCTCCTAAAAAAATTTGACTGAAGGAGAAGTTCAGAAGGAGTTCGGCTCCTAAAGGAATCTGACTGAAGGAGAAGTCCGGAGGAAGTTTGGCTCCTGGAGAAATCTGATTAAAGAAGAAGTTCGGAGGAAGTTTAGGTCCTAGAGAAATCCGATCGAAGAAGAAGTTCGGAGAAAGTTGGGCTCTTGGAGGAATCCGACTGAAGGAGAACTCCCTATTTCGATTGAAGGAAAAGTTTGAAAGAAGTTCGGCTCCTGGAGGAATCCGATTGAAGAAGAAGTCTGAAGGAAGTTCGGCTCCTGGAGAAATTCAACTGAAAAAGAAGTCTGGAATGAGTTTGGCTCTTGGAGGAATCTGACTGAAGGAGAAGTTCAGAGGGAGTTTGGCTCTTGAAGAAATCCAACTGAAGGAGAGGTTCGAAAGAAGTTGGGCTCCTGGAGAAATTCGACTGAGGGAGGAGTTCGGAAGAAGTTGGGCTCCCGGAGGAATCCGACTGAAAGAAAAGTCCGGAAGGAGTTCGACTCCTAGAGGAATTTGACTGAAGGAGAAATTCGGAAGGAGTTCGGCTCTTGAAGGAATCCAACTGAAGGAGAAGTCCGATAGGAGTTCAGCTTCTGAAGAAATCTGACTGAAGAAGAAGTTTGGAAGGAGTTCAACTCCTGGAGGAATTTGACTGAAGAAAAAATTTGGAAGGAGTTCGACCGCTGGAGGAGTTCAGCCGTCGAAAGAGTTTGGCTAGGATTCGACCGCTGAAAGAGTTCGTCTGGGATTCGACCGTTGGAGGAGTTTGGCTGCGGTTTGGCCGCTGAAGGAGTTCGGCTAAGGTTCGGTTGCAGAGGAGTTCGGCTAATTTTCGGTTGCAGAGGAGTTCGGCTAAGGTTCGACTATTGGAGAAGTTCGACTGGAGTCCGACCGCTGGAGGAAGAATTTTCAATCGAAGCTCTTCCGTGATTATCAGTTATATTAGGCTAAGTATCAGACTAGACTTCGATGGAAGTAGGGTTTATCCCCAACAATAGTCCCCCCACTTTCGAGTTCAAAATTCGAAGAAAGAAAGTACAAAAAAAGATGACTGTCAAAGTTCTTTTTCGGGCTCTGCACCTATTCAGATTGAAGCTCGAGGGAGATCTTATCTTCTGCCAGGATTGAAGGAGATCTTATCTTTTATTGAGGTTGATGTTAAAGCTTGGAAAAGATCTTATCTCCAGCTGAGGTTGAAGGAGATCTTATCTCCTGCTGAGGTTGACGTTGAAGCTTGGGGGAGATCTTATCTCCAGCCGAGGTTGAAGGAGATTTTATCTCTTGTTCAAGGATTGGAGCTTGGAAAAGATCTTATCTCTAGTCAAGGTTGAAGAAGATCTTATCTCTTATCCTGGATTCCCACACTTGTTGCTTGTTGTGAATGCCGAGCTCTTTGCCTATGCCGACCTTGTTATGGATGTCAAACTAGGATCTCTCTTGCAAATCAGGATAAGATTCTGCCTTTTGCATTTGACGTAGTCAGATTATCGTGAAAAAATACGTGTAAGGATTCTCCACCGAGCTTCTTTCTTCTCCACATTTTTGGTCTATGAGGTTCTGACTTTTGCTCATATTAGGACGAGATTCTTCTCTTGTTTCTAGCAAGCTATAGGAGCACATTAGGATCGTTATCGGGGCCTTTTCTCTCACCTTATCTAAAATGGACGAGGCATTCGACTTTGCTCACATTAGGATGAGGTTCTTCTCCTATTTCTAACAGGTTGTAGGGGCACATAGAGGCCATTATTAGGGCCTCTCCCTTCATCTCAACTAAAATGAATGAGGTCTTCGACTTTGCTCATATTAGGATGAGGTTCTCCTCCTGTTCCTAAAGGGCAGTAGGGGCATATAGGGGCTATTGTCAGGGCCTCTCCCTTATTTCGTCTAAAATGAATGAGGCCTTCGACTTTGCTCACTTTAGAATGAGGTTCTTCTTATGTTCCTAATGGGCTGTAGGGGCACATAGGGGCTATTGTCAGGGCCTCTCCTCTCATCTCATCTAAAATGAATGAGGTCTTCGACTTTGCTCATGTTAGGATGAGGTTCTCCTCCTATTTCTAATGGACAATAGGGGGCGCATAAGGATCGTTTGTCAAGGCCTCTTCCCTCATCTTGTCTAAAATGAACGAGGCCTTTGACTTTGCTCACCTTAGGACGAGATTCTCCTCCTGTTCCTAACGGACTGTAGGAGCACATAAGGGCCATTGTCAGAGCTTCTTCTCTCGTCTCATCTAAAATGAATGAGGCCTTTGACTTTACTCACATTAGGATGAGGTTTTTCTCCTATTCTTAATGGGCTGTAGGGACACATAAGGGCCATTGTCAGGGCCTCTCTCCTCATCTCATCTAAAATGAATGAGGCTTTCGACTCGCTCATGTTAGGATGAGGTTCTCCTTCTGTTTCTAACATGACCACTATTGATTGCTTCTTTCCTGTCATCATATAGTTTTTGCACCAAGAAATCATAATATTGAAATGGTGGAGTTTTATTGAAAGAAAATTACTGGTAGTACATCCTCAGATTTTTTGAATTCTAAGATCGTGGAAGCGTTGTTCCTCCGAGCTCCTTTAGGCGATAAGTTTTGGACTGGATGACCTCCTCTACTTCATATGGGCCTTTCCAATTTGGGAGAAGTTTTTTCTGACTCTGAGGCTGAGAGATGGCGGCTCACCGAAGCACTAAGTCCTTCACTCTAAATATTTTACCTCCGACTCTGGAGTTATAGTATTGGGCCACCTTTCGTCTGTAGGCTGCCATCCGAATCTGAACTTTCTCTCTTTTTTAATCCAGTACGTCGAGATTGATTCTGAGGTCTAGTGAGCTATGCTGCTCATCGAAGGACACAATCTATGCTGATGGAAGCTTAAGCTCGATTGGGATGACTGCCTCCATTCCAAAGGCCAAGGTGGATGATGTTTTTTCAATCGATAGTCTTTGAGTAGTTCAGTATGCTCAGAGGATGTGGTAGAGTTTGTTTGCCCAGGCCCTCTTTGTCCTATCGAGTCTTATTTTGATGTCTTGCAGCAGGATCCGGTTGGTCACTTCAGCTTTTTCATTTGCCTGTGGGTGAGCTATCGACGTGAAGTGAAGGAAGATGTTTAGATCTTCGCAGAACTTAGCGAACCTCATTCCAGCAAACCATCGCTCATTATCTGTTATGAGAGTTTAGGATAGATCGAACCGATAGATGATTGACTTTCAGATGAAGTTCTGTACCTTAGCCTCGGTAATTTTTGCTAGTGGTTCGGCTTCGATCCATTTGGTGAAGTAGTCGATCGCGACCAGGAGAAACTTTCGTTGTCCGGATGCCACTGAAAAAGGGTCAAGTATATCCATTTTTTACTGCGCAAATGGCCATGGTGCACTTAGTGGAGTAAGCTCGGAGGCTGACTGTCTTTGTATGTTTATATTTTTCTGACAGCGGTAACATTTTTTAACATATTCTATAGCATCGTGGTACAAGGTCGGCTAATAATACCCTTGCCGAAGTAATTTTTATGACAGGGATCTGGCTCCTACATGACTTTTATAAATTTCCTCGTGTACCTCTTATAATGTGAAGTCAGCCTCTGAAGGTTGAAGATATCTCAGCAGCGACAACAAATACGACCTCTATACAACTTGCCCTCATACAAAACATACCAGAAGGCTTAATTTCTAAGTTTTCGAGCTTCTTTTGGATCACGAAGAAGAACTCCCTCTTTGAGATAGACAACTAATGGGTTGATCTAGCTCGGTTCGAACTCCGTCTGAATAACGAACTATGATTCCTCTGAGCTTGGGCATTTTAGCATTTCAAAAAATACATCTTTGGGCAGTTCGGCTGGGACTGAAGTGGCCAATTTAGAGAAGAGATCAGCTCTTATATTTTCTACCCTCGGAATCTATCAAATACCAAAACTATCGAAGGCTGGAGTCAAATCCTTCACTTTCTCGAGGTATTTCATCATACTTTTCTTTCGTGATTCATACCTACCACTAACTTGGCCGATTACCAATTGAAAATCACTGTAGACTTGAAGCCGATCTACTTTTAACTCTCTTGCTATTTTTAATCCAACGATCAGCACTTCATATTCGATCCCATTATTAGTTGCAGAAAATTTGAACCATAGCGCGTACTCGACGATGACTCTCTCGAGGTTGACTAAGACTAATCCCACACCTGCTCCAGTAGAGTTGGACGAACCATCCATATATAGGGCCCAAAAATCTTCTAAAAGATCGACACATTCTTTAGGAAGGCTTGGTTGCAACCACAGGATGTCAGTCTCACTCTGTTTAAGCTTGACTTTATCTGGAATGGTGCATTCAACTATGTAGTTGGTTAGTGTCTGAGCCTTGATTGTTGGCCGAGGTCGGTAGTTGATGTCAAACTCTGTTAATTGAATGGCCCATTTTGCAATTCTTTTAGAAGCATCTATTTGATGAAGAATTGCTTTGATCGGCTAGTCAGTGAGGAGCGTTATAGCATATCCCTGAAAGTAAGGTTGAAGTCTTCTTGCTGTAATCAAAAGAGCATAAGTCAATTTTTTTAACTTTGTATACCTAGTTTTAGCATCCCTTAGGATTCGGCTTATGTAGTAGATTGATCACTATACTTTCACCTCTTCTTTGATCAGGATTGCTACTAGCACGATATGAGAGACCACGAGGTAGAGAAATAGCTCCTCTCTGAATTCGAACTTGGCTAATAGGAGGGTGAGTCAAGGTAGTTCTTGAGCTCGTCGTATGCTTTTTGGCATTCCTGAGTCCAGTGAAAATCTTTCGATTTTCTGAGGATTCGAAAGAAGAATATGTAGCGTTCGGCTGATCTTGAGACAAAATAACTCAAAGATGCCACCTTTCTAATCAGGTGCTGAACTTTCTTGATGGACTTCATAGTGGTCATCTACTGGATAGCTCAAATTTTCTCCGGATTGGCCTCGATCCCTTATCTCGAGATCATGAATTCCAAAAATTTTTCTGAGGCTACTCCAAAGACGTACTTGGTTGGATTCAGCTTCATCTTGTATTTCTTGAGCGCATTGAAAGCCTCTTCAAGATCGGCAACATGATTGACAATCTCTTGACTTTTGACCAGCATGTCGTCGACGTAAACCTTCATATTGCGGCCAATCTGCTCCTTGAAGATTTTATTGACCAAGCGCTGATAAGTCGTACCTACATTTTTAAGTCTGAAGAATATGATCCTGTAACAATAAAGACCATGATTAGTAATAAAAGTAGTCGTCTCCTCGTCCTCCGATGCCATCTGAATTTGGTTGTAGCCAGAGAAGGCATCCATGAAGGTGAGGAGCTCGTAGCCTGAAGTCGCATCCACCAGTTGATCGATTCTGGACAAAGGATAGCTGTCTTTTGGGCAGACCTTATTAAGCTTCTTAAAGTTGATGTACATCCTCCACTTGCCGTTGGCTTTCTTGATCAGGACCACGTTAGAGATCCAAGTCGGGTAGTTGACTTCTCAGATAAATTTGGCATTGAGAAGCTTGTCGACTTCTTCTGCTATTACCTTCTACCTTTCTGGCACATGGCCTCAAACTCTTTCTTTCACTGGTCGATACTTGGGGTCAATGGCCAGCCGATGTTCCATAACCTTGGCGTCAATCTCAGGCATATCCACTAAAACCCAAGCAAAGACATCGACATTTCTCTGTAAGAAGGCGATGAGCTATTTCCGAACTTCATCTTTTAGATTGGAGCCAATTTGCACTGTATGCTCCGCATTTTCATCATTCAGGGGGATGGCCATAAGATCTTCTATAGGCCTATCCCATTCTTTGGCAAGGTCATCACGGACATCTAGTTCATCAACGGGATAAGGGTTAGACCGTTCTTTCTTTTGCAGGATAATTGTGTAGCAGTGTCTTGCTAGAGCTTGATCTCCTCTGACCTCTCCAATATCATAACTTGTTGAAAATTTTATCTTCAAATAATAAGTTGACACCACCGTCTGAAGTGCATTTAGAGCAGGTCGCCCGAGAATTGCATTATAAGTAGAGAGAGCCTTTACTATCAGAAAATCCATCTGTGCTCTAGATTATCTTGGATATTGTCCTGCAGCCACGGTTAAAGTTATTATACCTTCAATTGGTACTAAAGCACCAGCGAAGGCTACTAGGAGGAGTTTATTGGTCCAAGCTGACTATCAGATATCGATATTTTGGAGAAAGTATCATAAGACAAGACGTCAATCGAACTTTCATTATCAACTAGGATGCGACGTACATCATAGTCTGCTATATTTAAAGAGATTATAATTACGTCATTATATAGGAACTGTACCCCCATGCATCTACCTCAGTGAAGGTTATGGGTTTTTTAGTCCTCCGTCTCTTCACTATCCCTTAGATCTGCTGGCCTCTTCTCGCTGAAGTCCCTCAGAGATAGTGTTGATGATGTCGAGAGGTTGTCGATCTTCTTATTGTTCCTCCCTCCTTGATAGTTCTGGCTGTGGCAGTGCCCTCGATCGATCTTCTCTCGCTTTAGGTGGCATCTGAGGAATTGATCCAACCGATCTCTCCTGATGAGCTCCTCATTCTCGTCTTGGAGCTGAATACATTCCTCAGTATCATAGCCATGGTCATGATGGTAGAGGTAGTATTTACTCGGATTATGCTTGCTGGGATGAGTGTGCATCTTTTAAGGCCTCGATAGTTGCTCCTTGATCTTCATCAATACTTGCATTTTTAGAGTATTGAGGAGGGCATAGTTATGAAACCTTTTGAGGGAAGAACTTCTTTGTGCCCTTCCATCGGGGCTTCTTTGACGATGAGCTCGAGGAGGAGTTTGGGCTCACTTGCACTCGGGAGGAGTCCGTGAGCGTGGCCAAACTTCATTCAGCCCTCCATCAGTCATGGGTTTACTAGACTCATCCGTCTGCCGCTCTCTTGCAACTTCCTTATCTTTTAATTTGAAGGCTTCTTCCGCTCGGATATATCCTTCAGTCCGAGCTAGCAGATCAGCAAAATTCCTAGGGTACTTCTTTAGGGAGAACAATAAATCATTTTTTTGAAGACCATCCTTGAGTGTGGCCATTGCAGCAGACTGGTCTAGGTCTTGGACCTCCAATGCAGCAGCATTAAATTGAATGACATAAGTTCGAATAGATTCCTCCTCCTTCTACTTAATATTCATCAGAAAGTCTAAACCTTGGCGCGGACGTCGGCTGCTGACGAAGTGAGCTGCAAACTAATGGCTCATCTGATCAAAGAAAAAGATGATACCTGACTTAAGTGCTGAGTATTAGTTCCTAGTGGCTCCCTTGAGGGTAGATGGATACGTTTGGCATAAAATGACATCTAGTGCGCCATGGAGTAGTATCATTATCTAAAAGGCCTTCAGATGGTTGATCGGATCGGTGGTCCCATCGTAACTCTCAAACTGCAGGAGCTTAAAGTTCGATGAAATTGGTTCTTACATAATCCTCTGAGAAAAAGAAGGATCAGTGCAAATATCATTATCGTGTGAGGAGGAAGTATGATGGAGTTTCTCGATTCGTCGGCTCATTTTCAGGAGCCTTTGATCTAGGAGATCTTCACGATCGTTGATCTTCAAGATTTTTTGGTTGAATGGATGCAAAGCTCCCCCCTGGGTCGAGTCATGGTCTGAGCAAGGGTTCTCCACCCTCTGCTTCTCCTTTTCGGAGGTCACCGACTGGCTTGCCCAAGTCGGCCATCTCCAAATTGGATCATAGGACTCTGGAGAAGCCTGCTCCAGTCAAATCGATGTTGGGGCCTGTCGATGTATGGCCTGCACTATCTCCATGAGATTGTGAACCTGCTAGACTAGCAGGTTGAACTGCTCCACATCCACCATGACTGCAGCTGGAGCTTGAGTTGCCGAAGTTGAAGTGGGAGCAGATAGGTCTAGATGGGATCTAGCTGTAGAGGCTGTTCATTGTTGGGTCGAAACTTTGCTAGGAGGCATTTTTTTTTTTTAGAAATAACTCTAGAGAGGAAGAAGAGAGATCGCTATCGAGCACTCCTTTAAGAATAAGAAAATCTCAGAAACAGAGGGTCCTTTCTCTAGCGCCAATCCTATTGGTGCAGAATCTGGTCGATGCTGAATCGAGCTGGAGTTGAGAAACAAGATGTCACCGTCAGTGACCTACAAAATAAAGTCCCATCCGGAGTCGATGGTGGTGGCTCCGGTAGAATCCTCCGATGGTCAAGTCAGCTCTTCTGGCCAACAGGAAGGAGTGCTCAGAAAAGGACTCAGTGGAGTTTTAGGAAGAAGAAGAGAGCTTATAGAAAACATATCTGGAGGATTTCTTTTATAGATGAAGCCCAGAGCAGACTGATAGTGACAGCCGTAGCCATTCGATAGCTGATTGCTCGGAGCCATGTAGGGTTTGTTATGGAGAGGAACGTCATCTATAGCAGACTGATAGTGACAGTCATAGCTGTCTGATAGCTGATCGCTCTGAGCCGCATAGAATTTGATACGGAGAGGGATGCCATCTATAGCAGACTGATAGTGACAGCCGTAGCTATTCGGTAGCTAGTCGCTCAGGGCTGCATGGGGTTTGTTATGAAGAGGGGCGCCGCCTGTAATAGACTGGTAGTGACAGCCATAGCTATCCAATACTGAGTCGCTTAAGGCCACATAGAGGGGTGAAGAGTTTTGACGTATGTCAATTCCAAAGGAGTTTGAACTCTTAAAGAAAATACGGCTAGAGGAGATCATCGAGGAGGAATGCTACTTAAAATCTAGAAGTAATCCACTAGAAAAATTCGGATGGAGTTTGATTGGTGGAGAAGTTTGACTGAAGAAGAAGTTTGGAAGGAGTTTGGCTCTTGGAGGAATCTGACTGAAGAAGAAGTTTAGAGGGAGTTCAGCTCCTAGAGGAATCCGATTGAAGAAGAAGTCCGGAGGAAGTTTGGCTCCTAGAGGAATTCGACTGAAGAAAAAATCCGAAAGAAGTTCAGCTCTTGAAGGAATCTGACCGAGGGAGAAGTACGGAAGGAGTTTGGCTCCTGAAAGAATCCGATGGAAGAAGAAGTCTGAAAGGAGTTGGGCTCTTAGAGGAATCCGATTGAAGGAGAAGTCCGGAAGGAGTTCGGCTCTTGAAGAATCCAACTTGAAGAGAACTTTCTCCTTCGATTGAAAGAGAAATTTGGAAAAGGAGTTCAGCTCCTGAAGAAATCCGATCTGAAGGAGAAGTCATGGAAGGGTTTGGCTCCTAGAGACTGGAGAGGAGGAACGAAAGAGGTTAAGGACTCCTGGAGGAATTTGATGAAAAATTTAAAGGAGTTCGGCTCTTGAGGAATCTTTAAAAAAAAATCCGAAAGGAGTTTGGCTCTTGGAGGAATCCGACTGAAGGAGAAATTTGGAAAGAGTTCGACCATTGGAGGAGTTCGGCCGGGGCTCGACCGTTAGAGAAGTTCGACTGGGGTTCGATCGTTGAAGGAGTTCGGTTAAGATTCGATCGCTGGAAGAGTTCGGTTGGGGTCCGACCGTTGGAGGAAAAATTTTTGATCGAAGCTCTTCCATGATTACCAGTTGCATTAGGCTAAGCATCAGACTGGACTTTGACGGAAGTGGGATTTATCTCCAATACTATATCTAAAGGGTACCAATTTCCTCTTAGAGTTTTTCATGCTAAACCTCTTTAGCACTTCCTCTATGTATATCTTCTGTGAAAGACTTAGCATCCTATTCGGTCTATCTCTGTAGACCTTAATTTCTAGAATGAAGGATGCTTCTCCTAGGTCTTTCATGGAGAATTCTTTAGATAACCATATTTTAACTATGGTCAACATGGAAATATCATTCTCAATAAGGAGGATATCATCCACGTACAGCAAGAGGAAGACAATAGCACTCTCACTGACCTTTTTGAAAATACATGGGTCCTCGTTCTTGATGAAACCAAACAATTTGATCACATCATTAAAATGAGTATTCCAGCTCCGAGATGCTTGCTTAAGTCCATATATGGATCTTTGCAGCTTGCATACTTTGTGATCAGCATCACTGGATGTGAAAGTTTGCAACTATTTCATATAGATATTTTCCTCAAGATATTCATTTAAGAGTGCCATTTTTACGTCCATTTGTCATATTCCATAATTAAAATAGGCTGCAACAACAAGTAATGTGCGGATGGATTTTAGCATGACTACTAGAGAAAAGATATCTTGATAGTCAATTTCTTCGCGCTGACTATATCCTTTTGTCACTAATCTAGCTTTAAATGTCTCCACATTTCTATCTGCACCAATCTTTCTCTTGTAGATCCATTTACACCCAATAGATACTATACCTTCAAGTGGATCTACCAAGGTTCAGACTTGATTTGAGTGCATCGAGTCAATTTCTGACTTCATTGCCTCTAACCATTTTTCAGAGTCGATATCTGATATTGCCTCATCATAGGTTTTGAAATCATCATCATGAACCCCATTACCTACGAGGAACATTTTCTCTACTTTCTCTGAAATAGTATCTAAGTATCTCTCAGGGGGATGAAAAATTCTTTCCGATTTATGAGGTGGAAGAATTGTATTGGCTCAACCTGATTTGGTTCCATAGGGTTCTTAGCTTGTTGCTCTTGGGAGACTTTCTCCTCGAGCTTGATCTGCTTTCCAATGCCACCATCTTCAATAAACTATTTTTCAAGAAAGATGGTATGTCGACTCACAATCACATTATGATCTTCTGGAATGTAGAAATAATATCCTAATGACTCTTTAGGATATCCTATGAATCGAGCTCTAAAAGACCTATAGTCTAACTTATCCGCTTATTGTCTTTTGATATGAGCCGAACAATTCCGAATTTTGAGATGACTCAGACATGATTTTTTACCATGCCATATCTCATACGGTGTGGTAGGAATGATTTTAGAGGAAACCCTATTCAGTAAATATATAGCAGTTAACAGACTATGTCCCCAAAGAAAATTAGGAAGGTCTGTGAAGCTCATCATGGATCGGATCATATCTAATAGGATTCGATTCCTCTGTTCTGAAACTCCATTGAGTTGAGGTATTTCAGATGGATTCCATTGAGAGACTATGCCATATTGCTTGAGATAGTTCAGAAATCTTCGATTAAGGTATTCACCTCATCGATCTGATCAAAGAATCTTAATGGATTTTTTAGTTTACTTTTTTACTTCATATCTGAATTTCTTAAACTTTTCAAAGGCTTTAGATTTATATCTCATAAGATACACATACCCATATCGAGATAAATCATCGATAAAGATTATGAAGTAGACAAAGTTGCCTCTAGCCGACATATCTAATAGGCCACACACATCAGTATGTACTAGGACAAGTAGATCCGTGGCCCTTTCCCCATGTCCTATAAAAGGGATCTTAATGAAGTCAACGAACTCAATAGCTTGATTTTCTTCAATTTGTTAATCCTATCTTCTGCTATATGACCTAGTCTTAGGTGCTATAGATACCTATCGTTTGGACTATCTCTGGGTCATTTTGATCTTATGACATTCATAATTTTGCTCAATATTAAAGATAGATACATCAATATGTAACTGGTAGAGACCGTTAATAAGAAAACCACTTGTAATTTTATTTTATTTATAAAGAATATTACAATGGCTCTTAAGAAAACTAATTACATAGCCTTCTTGTGCTAAACATAAAATAGAAATTAAATTTCTGCTTGCAGTAGGCACATAATAATTCTTAAGTACTAAATCTAAGCCAGATGGTAGTCGAAGAGGATAGATTTTCATGACCACAGTAGCAACTCTTGCTCCATTTTTTATGTGTAGGATCATCTCACCATCCCTCAACCTTCTGCTATCCTCAAGATCTTGCATGAAAGTGCACAAATGAGCACTAGAACTAAAGTCAAGCACTCAACTGGATATAGAAAAGACTGTAAGGTTAGATTCAATAATGAGCATACGTTTAGAAGGACCTATCTTTTTCTTATTCTTCAGGGTGGCCAGGTATGTAGGACAGTTCCGCTTTCAGTGGTCGTTAGTATTACAATGGAAACACTTTTCTTTATCAGCGGTCTTCTTCTTCAGCTCTGTCTTCTTTTTCTTTCTTTCATTTTCTGCTTTTTTACAAATTTCTTCTTCTTTTTAAAAGATTTTTTCTTGGAAGAAGTCCATTCCTTAGCAAGTACTGAGCCATTAGAACCTTTCATAAAAAGCTCAGCAGTAACCAGCATATTCATAAGCTCGATCAGAGTATTCTGAAGTTTATGCATATGGTAGTTCATGATGAACTGCCAATATGCATCAGTCAAGGATTGTAGAATTATATCATTCTACAGATCCTGATCTAACTTCACTCCAAGCTTCTAAAGCTCTTTCAAGTCCTTGATCATCATCAGACAATAATCTTGGACTGACTGCCCATCACACATTTTAGCCTTAAATAGTCGTTTAGTGACCTGATATTTGGTTGTGTGACTCTGTTTACCAAACAACTCTTGCAGGTGAGCCAATATTTGATGGGCAGTCTTGACATCTTCATATTGGTGCTGAAACTCATCAGGTATCGAGCCCAATATGTAGTATCTGACCTTATTATCTTCATCCATCCACTTGTTAAGAGATGCTCTCTGTTCAGCGAACGGACGAGCTGGTAAGATGGGAGGATCCTGATCCAATACATAAGTTAAATTCTCAAAATCCAAAATAATTTTGAAGTTTTGAAGCCAATCCTTATAATTGGATCCGGTTAGTCTATGGGTGTCTAGGATACGGGCTAGTGGGTTGGACGCAGATATTTTTTTGTAGAGAGTTAAAATTTTTAGTTAGATTTTATAATTAAGACTTGATCAATTTATTTAGAAGTTTGATTTTTAAACAAATTAGCTTTCACTATTTTCTTGGATCCTTACACTTTCTCTATAGAGATGCAAAAATCTCTATGATTACAGATTTTTAGTGAATGGTGCAGTCCCACCAACTGACTCATCACCTCATCTAACAATTATTGGTGATGGGTTAGCCAATGAGTGAACAACTCTTGTGCAATGATTCTCTAATCATGGTGCACCTATACTTGATCTCTAATTTATGAGTCTTACCGTGTCCGAAATATTGATCTACTTCTTAGTTAAGTCAGACCCACCAATTGCATAGATTAGATTCCTAATTAGATCTTTTATCGTATTCAGAATATTGAGCCCAATCCATCCTTTTGTCCGTAGCATCTAATGCCTAATAGATATGATTGCATCTTCTCGATGCAACTGAATCACTGTGATCAGTCGAGAACAATCAACCTCCTGAAGGACCCGCAAATCTACAATGATGGAAGATCTTAGACTTAATTTTTTCTTAGAAAGATTTGATTTAGATCTCTTTAAACTTGACTTAACATAGCCATAACCATTATGACTAACCTAGTAGCATGAGTTAGCTCATATTGTTAGCCACCTTAGATCAGGACTGAGCTGACAAATATGATCAGGTTAGTGAGATCGACGGAAGGGATATGCCATTAACTCGACAAGAATGCATTTGAGTCGAGTAGCTTTCAATTAAAAACTAGTCGGTTGTATCTGCCAAATTTATCTTAGACACCAAATTATTGAGTCAGAATCAATCGGATTAGCCTACAATCCAGACTCTAACCATTGAGCCTAATTAGGTCTTAACTTGATTGATCACTCATGTGACTCGATCTTGATTCAGACTTAATTCTATTAGACTGATCAATTTAAATACTCTTGATTCCACCTAATCAACTCTTGATTTGGTTTGATCAACCGCTAGACCTAATTGAGCTACCTAAGTTCGAACCCAATTTTATGAATATGTCTTAGATCTAAAAATTCTAAATTTTAGATCTAATATACTTCATAATCATAATTTTTAATTAAATTTAGGGTTCATAAACAAGCATGTATATAAAATTCTAGGGGTTTGTAGAAAATAAGTTTTTGATTTTTGATTAAGGACAAACGCATAGCATCCCTACACACCATAAGAACATCGCATCGAATAGGAGGAGAAAGCCTTTAAACCCTACTTCATTCTTATGATCAGACGGCCAAGGAGAACGTCTTAATCAAAAATATGATAAATCTACAAAACTAGTTAGATCTACATCATATATCACATATATAAAAATTGATCTAACTAAAAATAATTTTTTAAATACATCTCATGTATCATATTATGCATGTTTTCAGATCTAAATTATCTCTTAAACATCTAAAAAATAAGATTTAAATTTGATCATATCAAATTAAAATTTATTCTAGATAATTTTGTAGAACTATTCTACAACTAGTCTAAACATGCATTTATCATATTTTATATGAATAAATTAAATAAATTTATTTTTTATTTTTTAGAACTAATTATAGTATTTATAATATCAAAAAAAATAGTAAATAAATAGATCTAAAAATTATAATTAATTAAATTAAAATTATGATTATGCTAGACTATACATTGAATAATTCTATTCCTAGTCTAGTCATGCATCTCATACATCTTAGATCTAGATTATTTAATTTTTAATTTTTTGATTTCAGATCTAATCACATCTAATATAACATTTAAAATTATCTAATTATCAAATAAAAAATAAATTAAAATTAGATCTAATAAATTATGGAACCTGGCTCTGATACCAGTTGAAGGAAAAAATCTTATTTTTTGGATCAGATTCGTTCAGATCTGATTGGATCAAGAAGAATATTTCAAAAAAAAATTTCTAAGATCCTAATCAGATATGAGACTCCTCAGATCTGATCTTATTGATCTGATAATAAAAATAAAAAATAAAAATTAAATCTAATTTAATTATATCTTTATTTTGGATAATCCAATTATCCTATGTTGATTCCGATGTTTGTCTGAGATTCTAGATGTAGCCATGCAAGCATCTGGCCTCTACCGATATCCACTAGGATAGAATCTAGAGATCTTTTTCTTCTCAATCAATTCTCCAAAAATCAGATCTAGATCTGATCTTGAAGGTCTTCAAATTTTTTTTTGAAGAACAGCCGTTGTCTCTTACAGCAGTGCTGTCTTCTTCTTTTTCTGGCGCCTTTCACTTGCTTGGATCGCACCTTACTCGTGCCCAAAACCTCTTGAGCATGGAGAGGAGAGAGAGGATCAGAGGATGGCATGGATATTGAGGGAGAGAGGCTTTGTGGTGTGGGCTAAAGGTAGAAGCATTTAATTCTAGGTGTAGACAAGGTTTATATAGATCCTGCTGCGCCATGTAGTGCCATATCATCTCGGCCAATCATGGTCCTTTATGCAATCAGATCTAAATCTGATTGGTGGGATGATATCATTTGATCCAATTAGATGAGAGACCCTCAAAATCCTCCTTAGGTGGTGCCAAGATCGGGTCAAACAAGACTTCTTGGCGCTACAGAGTTTAATCCCTTGAAGCAATCTAGAGTTTCATCTGTATGGGAGTCCATCTTTTATCCTCATAGAGCGCACGCCTCCCTAGGCATGTGCCCTCTTTCTGTCTGTATTTTAGTAGGGGGACAAGACCCCAGGTACTCTCCTATGGGTGCATGACATATGGACAGATGTCTAAGTATTTAGGGTCAATATTTGATCAATGTCCGAAAATAAGATTTAGCAGGTGATCGATAATGGTAGGTGTTATCTCAAATTTATCTCATAAATTAAGACAACTCTTTTCTGATCTGGACAAGCTCCAGTAAGACCAAGTAAAGATTCTTGAGTGAGCCCAAATACATTTGGCTCAGTTGAGATAAGCTTTAATGATTATTTAAAGAAGAATATTAGGCTCAATCATGTGCTAGCACGATTTTTTTAAACCTAATTGAATCTTATTCAAATCAATTGAACTAGGTTAGTCCAATTGATGATATTTAGATCCAAACCCTTATTTGTGTGATCTAGTTAGGTTTAGTTCCATATGGTAATGGGATATGTCACGATCTCTATCATCGACATCATCGAAACACCTTTCGATGGATCAGAATTTTTTTGATTTAGACAATTAGTATGATCGATCATCCAAATCATTCTAATTGCTCCCAAAATCCACCAGTGACACCTAGCAGCATATGATGGCAACCCATTAGAACTGAAAGCGAACCTCTCGATATAGTTACCTGTGTGATTAAGTTTCTCTATCTTAAGCTCTGATCAGATTAGGGTTAAGGTGATCTCGTCAAATCCTAATTTTTGTTATATAAATTAATCATTCGATTCAAGTCCAATGTGAAAACTCTAATAGAAACTATTTCTATTATTTCACTCTGCCATAGCCATGGGCTTATGAATTTGATTCTCATGATCATTATAGGGCTGCTCCTCATCTACCGAGGTAGATAGATCTCCTATTGGTGCAATCTAATTCCTATAATGAACATGCTATAGCCAACATACACCTCAGAATTTCGAATGGCTAGGAGATCGAGTTATGGTGTAGTCAAACTATAACACCCTCAAGGTAAACTGTCGATGTACCTTAGATCAAAGAATCAGATACACCACTGCAGCTTCGAACCAATAATCGACGAGAAGGTAGACTTCCTCATGACTGCTCGAGGTGGTCACGCTCAGTACTCTCGTTCTCCAACGAGTATCTGTACTTACGCTCCGATGTCTCTACACCATAGACTCAAGACTCATCTATTCTAAAGAAGTAACCGTACACCAACCTTCCGGATCAATCATCATCCTCATGATGATCTTATGGTCGAAAGTATTTTATGAGTTAATAATAAAAATTAATGTCTTAAATTTTTAACTCTTGAAAATATGAACTATCATTACCATTAACTCAAGGGATGTATCACAGATATTTTCAAATATACACTGTGATAGAAAATAATCCATTTTATTATTTATAGTCAAAATTATAATTTTGTTCTTAGAAGTGTATTACAAGTGTCAGCCAATCTGACTTCTAGGACATACATATCTAACACCAGGCCCCACAAAAAGAAAAAAATGTTTAACTCATCATCTAGGATCCAAATGATGAAATTTGAATCGGTGCTTTTTCAGGGCATGATCCTTCTTACGGATGGCATCATATCATAGATTTCAAAAATCATCATATCGTATATTTCAAAAAGAAGATCGTCTCAATTGGATGTCGTATGATCAAGTTGTTATATCCTCCAGAAGTCTACCTCATGATTTAGTTTCCTGATATGAAAGTTCTTGCTCGTGAATTTTGTCCATTTTGTCTAGCTCTATCTATAGTAGCCGATCTAATCTACATCAAATCCAAAGATCTTTCCAGATCAACCATGGAGGTGCCAGTTGCCAACTTTGATGCCCATCCAATCACATCCCCACCACCACCGTGGCCCATCATTAGAATTTTGGCTCTGGGTATACATGGATGCTGGTAGGCTCTATTGATGATGGGCACTATATGCTGCATGACCTGAAACAAGTGGGAGGTGATGGAAATGTTCTCTCATCCTTGTTGAAAGGGATGCTTTGCATAGAGACTGAAAGGAGAGGCATCACGGTTGAACTCTGATCAACGTTCAATCCATCTTGTGGCTCTGGTTCTTCAATGCAAGTGCAAGGACAGGGGGAAGGACATCCTTATCGCCACCAATTTGGAACTTTCATGCTGCCGACTCTTCTTCATCAATCTTGACCACTTGCTTTTTGTCCCCCTTTTCTTTAAACTTTGTCAGTCCTACATTGCATCTTTCCTCAAAGTTGATTGAAACAAATCATCTATCTATTCTGTTATTGATTTTGGATTGCATAGTAGATGCTGCGACTATAACTTGGAACAAGATTCCGGGCTTCCAAGATCCTTGTCGAAGTTTTAGCACAATAGACCATGAAAACGAGGAAAGGAAAGAGCTCTGAGGTAATTGCACCACTTTTTAATGTTACTCTTCTAGGCGTTTGTGGCATTTGAGAGCCAATTAAGTACTGTTATTTACCATGTAGAAGATGGTAATTCCCCATCTGAACAAAACGAAGCACCGATATGAGTATACATGGATGTAAACTTAGTATTTTTGCTATAATTTTGGAGCAGTCCTTCTGGCCATCAATTGTCATGAGGAAGTGGCTCAACATTAAGCCGAAGGTGTGTGAGTTCAGTGAAGATGAGGTCGACACTGAGAGCGAAGATGATGGTTTGTAGATTGATCCTTATCTCTCTATGGCAATTTATATTGATGAAAGATAACTGGTTCTTATGTTTTGTCGACTAAGAGGATACTAACTACTTCTGTTTATTTCGATTGTTCCCAGATGCAAGAAACACTAGCTCGGACTCGTTCTTTGAAATCGAGGGGAGTAAACATGCGTACCCAACTCAAGCATCAGGTACTGGCAGAAACTAACTATAAAGATATCACTAGTAAAATGCATCTACCGTTTCTTCATCACAAGTTGATCCGGAATTACACTTTGCTAGCCTTGAATTTTGTTAGTACTCCGTTTTATATGCTTGGCTAAAGCTTATGTGTTTCCTGCAGCATGGGCTTCTTGCATTATGGACATCTTTTTTCCTTTTATGCTTTCTTTTTAATTTTCCTTTTAGAAAAAGATTGGGATGTACTATGGACAACTTGTAGTGTCAAGTGGTTTTAAGTTACTCTCAATTTTAGGCCTTCAACAAAATTAAATTTTTTTTTTCTTTTTAATGGAGAACATTAAATGTTACAGTAGATTTGTTTGGTTCCAAATGCTTCCTACTCAAAAATAACGAAGAACCTCTCAAAATAGAACCGAGCACTGTTAATCATCATCTGCAACATTATAATTTGCTAGAATACAGAAATCACATATTTTTTATGTCTTTTATATATGGATCATGTGAAAGCAAAATTCACCATTTCATTGGTATGATATCATGTTGCAGTTTGATCTATAGTTTAGAAACATCCATATTTTAAAATATTCAGATCAAATCTACAGTTCGGCATTGCCAATTATATAGTTTCTACTATGTTTGTGTTCACTGACTATATTTCTACTGCTCATTTTTTAGCTTGATAATAACCAAGAGACTTCATTTTTTTGACTAAGAATTATTTGGAGCCAAATACTCTTAGAAGCATCCTAGCCTAACTCATCGGAGGAGATCACAAAGCAAGTATTGTATAGTTTTCAGTTTTTCTTTTGCTCTCGATGATGCTATAGTGAATTATGAGTGATCAGATGAACTTAAAGCCTTCTCCTTTCTCTAAGTCTCAACTCCATTCTGCAGTGCTAGTTCCATTAGCAGTAGCAAGAATGTTTACATGCTTTTCATATGTTGATCTTGAGTGATGTTGACTTTATGTGTTAACATACAAAGATGTGAAGTTATTTATCCAATTTGTTGTCACAAATCCTGGTGCTCTGGTCTAGCAACAATCTTTACTAACCAAGATGCAGACTACATAATTTGGAATTTAAGACCATCATGATTTAGAAGCTGTTCCAATTTTCTTTTGTTTGAGATTAGTTAGTAAAGTTTTTTTTCCAAATGTTTTGCAGTGTCCATCGGACTTCGTTCTATAGTGGATCTTGGTTTTGAACCTTACTTTGCTTTGATCTATTTTACATCATAGTTTCTAACTCTTTAGGAACACAAACAAAGGGAACGTTGTCAAGACTTCAGAGAAGAAAATCAGAAACTTTGCGTATTCACTATATACGTAAAAAAGATGTAAGGTTTGGCTCTAACATACATTGATTTGATCATTTTCTGTTTCTGAAGTATTATGAAAAACTATAATGTTGGAGCTATTACAATGAATTTAAATAGGCTTTTACAATTTGCTTGGTGATTTGTCTTGGTAATCACTAGGGTGATGATTGGAACATGGAATGCTGCTGGAAGGGACCCAATTGAGGATCTTGAGCTTGATGAATGGCTATGTACCAAAGAACCGGCAGACATGTATATTCTTGGGTGAGTACATCTTAATGCTATTGAGTTTTTCTAAATCTTTCCGAGTAACAAGTCACCTTTTAAATTGCACTGCTGGACTGCCGTTACACAAGCTGAATATAATGGTCAATACTGAATCTTCTAGTTGTCTGGCTGTTCCACAACTTAATATGATAAAAAGGATTACTAAACCTACATAGTAAATGTTTCCTCCCCTAATCACTCCTCATTTTCACTTTGAGTTCCATTCTTGTGCGTATAATTTAGAACCAGATTCTATCGGTCATCTTACATGTCATCTCATTCTGCAGCTTTCAAGAGGTGGTCCCTTTAAATGCTGGGAATGTGTTAGGAGCTGAGGATAATAGGCCAATTCCAAAATGGGAGGCCATTATTAGAAGAACACTAAACAAATCTTTACAACCTAGGACATCATGTAAGAGTTACAGTGCTCCTCCGTCACCGGTGTCAAGGTCTTCAACTCCTAATGTTGGGAGCAACAGGTCTGCTCAGCTTGCTGATAATAATGGTTCCTTCAAAGAAGAAAGCCCAAAGGAGCTAATGAACCTGGAGATGGGGTTACAGTGGGACAGCGTTAATGCTACCAATGGTGCCAGTATACTAGACTGGCCTGAATATGCACTAGATACGCCATCGCAAGCTTTGACTTCCGGATCAAAATTGAGAAGAGTCTGGAGCAGTTCTCCAAGAATTGGATTTGATTGGCTAGAGGAATCTCAAGTTTGTGGGTCTCATGATTTAGCAGTGAATGTTGGATTAAAACGAGTTTACCATAGCTCAGGGAACCTTGGAACGCTGTGGTCAGAGCAGCAGGAGACATCTGATGTTCTTAATTCATTAAATGATATTCCCGACAGGCTTTCTGAAGAGGAAGATTCTTCCTCAGTAAATGTAACAGACAAACATGATGTCAAAAATCAAGAAGAATGTTTAAAACGTCGTGCTAGATATGTGCGCATTGTCAGCAAACAGATGGTTGGTATTTATATTTCTGTTTGGGTATGTCGAAGGCTAAGGAGACATGTAAACAATTTGAAGGTTTCTCAAGTTGGTGTTGGATTTATGGGCTACATGGGAAACAAGGTCATTGCTCTCCTCCTTAACAAACATGCAACCATGTAAAAGATATTGCCTAATTAGATTTAGCATCAGGTTCTGCTATTAGTGAATGGATTTCATGGTTTATGATGTAGGGTTCGGTTTCTGTCAGCATGTCTCTTTTCCAAACTCGGCTGTGCTTTGTCTGTTCTCATCTGACATCTGGCCATAAGGTGGGGGATCAACATAAACGGAATTCTGATGTATATGATATCTTACAGCGTACCCGATTTTCTTCTATATTAGATGCGGACCAACCACATACAATTCCACATACAATTCCATCACATGAGTAAGAATCTTATTTATGTCACCTTTGCTGCCATATAGTATTGCTTGGTCGTTGTACTCTTCTATGTTAAGTTTATTCTCTCTTACCATACACCATTTAGTAGTTTATTATGTGAAACTGATCTACCCATTCAGAGTTTCAGAAAACTCCTTAAAATTCATCATTATAAAAGATTATCGATGGCTCTATAAATTTCCATCTTAATGGTTCACCTAGGTCAGAGGATGATGCTGTGATATTCTCTTTGCATCAGGGGAAGTTCTTTTGTAGCCATTATATTCTTTATGTGGATCATTTTTTGCTACTTTTTTCTGTTGAAATTTCTGTATCCTGCTTGATGATTCATAATAATATCTTGTATGATCTGTATAAATGATTTTCTTTTCTCTTGGGTTTCATATAGCATTATACATTGGTTGTGTCATCAGCAATTTGAAAATAATGAGCAAACTAATCTCTGTGTTAGATGCTGTTCATGCCTTTTCTATTACCCTGCAAATCATATTTTTCAAAGGTTGTGCCTGGAACATGAAGAAAAGGAGAACCATTTCAAAAATATTTACAATTTTTCACCCAAAAATATTATACATTGATATCTTTTTCAATTTTTTAAAAGAAATTTCTAATAGCCATTAGAGATTGTTCTTCTATGCAATTGGTATGCATCCATATCTTCTTTCTTATTTACATAGCATTTATCACGTTTAATAGAGAAATTAGAGGACATAAATTTATTATCAAACTGATCAAATCATCATGATCTATATTGTTATACTCATATTCAATAAAAAAGTAAAATCTAAGGATAACTGCAAATGTATGTATTGGGTGTATTTCTCCAGTATATGAAAAAGATATAACCGATTGGGGTAGACTACTCTATATTCATGCAAAATTGACCATGGATGTTTAAATGACAATCTACACTATTGATAAATGCCAAAAATTATGGTTTTTTGTAAATCATTTATGTATTAATCAAGTGGATGCAAGATGATTAATATAAATGATGTAAATATGTTAGAATGCAAGATATTTAGTCTTGATTATAATCTGCATGTTTTAAGAAATATTTGAACCAAAATGCAACATGTTAACGAGCTTCTAAACCATAAAACATATGAAAAAAATTTGAGCAATTAAATCTATCAACTTTTGAGTCACCATGCTTAGGTAAATGACTTCAAAATTATATGATTTTAGTTTTTAGGTATTTATAAGTTATATTATCAATGGCATGGATTGCCATTTAAAATGCTCACACTTGATTTTGCACTGCATGCATTGAGGAACAAACTCAAGTGTAGAGTAGCAAGTTACGCCGTATCAGTACCAAGTACTATACTAGTGTCAACCTACTACTGTATCAGTATGTCTGATATGAGGCTAGATTGGCATACCGAGTATCGGTACACCCTCCATACCGCATATTGGTATCGAACGGTATGGTATGGTATACCTCGTATCGCATGGTTCAATATGGTATAACATACCTTGTAGGGTAGTCTACACCTCCATAAACATGAAACAAGTTAACCAAAGATCTTGGATAGTGTGATAACCTAAAAAAAAAAAGAAAAAAAAAATGAAGAAGACTCTCGCTGGGAGTCTTCTTCCACGCGATTTCACCGGGGAGGATTCGGCCTCCCCTCCATCCTATATATCTCCCACTCCCCCTCAAAGGATTCCACGCGATGAAGCTGGCCCTCCACCAGCACTCTTCCTCTCTATTTCTTCCTTGTTTTGATATTTTTCCTAAACCCATGCTCGTTAGAATTTGAAGCCAAAATTACTGCCAGAGCCGAGGTAAGATTCCCGGACCATCTTTCTCTCTTTCTTCTTCTTCTTCTTCCCATGTCCCTAGCATGATCGTCGAAAAAGTCCCATGAATAAAACTCCTATTTTTTTTTATTTATTTTGGTCGAGAGTTTTTTCTCTTTTTCCTGGCCACCGACTCCACCGCCCGTGGTGCCACCCCACTGGATCGTAACCGCCACCTACCAGCTACCCACCTTGGAGGTCTTGGCCGCTAATGATTGGCCGATGATGGGAAAAATCAAAGAAAATGGATAGATCCCTTATTTTCTAAAGTTTTTTCATGATTTTTGCTGGTCGAACCTCATTGTCGGCTATACCTTGAGCCGTTGCTTGCTGCCACCTACCGCCGGACCACCGGTTGTGTTGCCACACCCTGCCGGAGCACCAACCACCCCCCTTCCATCCTCTATTTTGGCCAAAGAAAAGAAACTAGAAAAAAAAAGAAAGAAGAAAAGAAGAAGAAAAGAAAAGAAAAGAAAAGAAAAGGAGAGAAAAGATTTTCTTTCTCCTCCCTCTCCTTCTCTCTCTAGGATCTTTCTACTCCCTCTATTTCTTTCTCTAACTGTATCATGGACCCCATGATGAACCTAAGATGAAATCAAGATGACTTGAAACTACTCTGAAATCCATATAGTAAGTCGGATTCTAGTCTGGCTCTTGTCAGAAATTTATAACAACTCTTATTGAGTTACCCCAATATGACTCCTAATAATCTCGATCATGAATACCTCTTATGAAGGATACGAGAATTCTCTCTCCACTTTTTCTCTCCTCATCTACTTTCTCTCTTTAAGAAAATCAAGAAACTCTAGTATTGAGCTATGTCTTTTTCTTCGAGGGATCCATGTTGACTCCAACAAGATGATTCAAAGCCACTTTAAAATCCATGCCATATGTCAATCCTATTTCGGTCATACCTAGTATCTTTAAAATTCATCATTGATGAATCCTGTTGATCGATCTTGATTTTGATCCAATATGTGCTTTATGATTTTTTAGTCGAGTCGCTTAAATTTAACCCTTAGCTTAAAGATACTGAATTGCCCTGATAATTGGACGATCCGACATATCCGATTAATAATCTTTTTTCTTGATGATTTAATCTTATTATATTCATCGAATAGAAATTGATCATGTTTTTGATATTTTAAATAGGATTATCTGTAAAGTTTAAAGATCTAGGACGAACAATATTAGTAAAATCTTATGCTCCTTATTTATTTTTAAATTATTATATTTTTTATGTAAATAAAATATTATTGATGAAATCGTATTTTCTAAAATAAGGATTAGCATATGAGATATGAAAAAGCATATTTTATTATGATCATTAAATTTATGAGTATATTTTATGAAAATGATATGTTTTATGAAGCATAAATTTTAATATTGTTTTCATATATATATATGTATGTTTTAAAAAAAAAGATATAAAAATTTTAAAAGCTTTCAAGTAGCTATGAATGAATTTCTATGAAAAGATCGACATCCGAAGCTAGCATCCATAAGAACACAGGCCCACCAACGGGTATAAAGTTGGCATACGAAATAAGAATTTATCGATTAAGAATACCGATCCTATCACGGGTATAAAGTGATCATAGTACAAATATCTATGAGCAATATTTTGAAACATGACATGAATATTTGATAAGAATGATTTAAGAAACATATTTATAAAATTTTATGATTTATGCTTGCATGATTGATTTATGACTTATTTTATATTATGCTCTATAAAATATTTTAGTTGCAATATATGTTATTTTCTAAATATTGCATTGTCATGAAAAACCTTATGCTTGATCCAATAAGGAAGCATAGGTTTTAAGCATAAGGTTTTACTTACTAGGCTAGTGTAGCTCATATCTTTTTTATTTTTTTTCTTTTATAGAGGATTAAAATTAAGAACGATGAAGGATCAGGCTTGGAGGTCTGCATAGCAAGCTTTGAAAATTTTGGTATGGATGAACTTAGTTTATTAAATGATTCATGAATTTAAGATATGGGTTTGGTATTTATTTTTGGATTTAGATGCTTTAAACCAATCTGGCTTATTTACTTGAGGAATAATGGAATCGAATCTCTTATTGTATTTTATTTATAAGGAATTTTAGCTGATTATGATTGATTGGTTTTGTGTTATCAAGGATGGTATCCCTTGGTAGTATGTGAAGGAAAAAATCCTATTTTCTCGATGTAGGTTTGTTCAGATCTGATTGGATCAAGAGGGATATTTCAAAATTTTTTTTTAAGATCCTAATCAGATATGAGACTCTTCAGATCTGATCTTATTGATTAGATAAAAAAAATAAAATAAAATAAAATTAAATTTAATCATATCTTTGTTATGGGTAATCCTATTATCCTGTGATGATCCCGATATTTGCCTAAAGTTTTGGATGTAGCCATGAAAGCGTCTGGCCTCTATCAGTATCCACTCGAACAGGATCTGAAGATCTTCTTCTTCTCAATCTATCCTTTAAAAATTAGATCTGAATCTAATCTTGAAGGTCTTCAAAATGGCTTTTGAAGATCAACCATTATCTCTTACAGCAGTGCTGCCTTCTTCCTTTTCTGTCGTCTTTCACTTGCTTGGATCGCACCTAACTCGTGCCCAAATCCTCTTGGGCATGGAGAGGAGAGAGAGGACCAGAGGGTGGCATGGAGAAGGAGGGAGAGGGGCTATGTGGCATGGGCTAAAGCAGAAGCTCTCTAAATCTAGGCATAGATAGGGTTTTTATAGACCCTGCTGCACCATGCAGTGCTACATCATTCCGATCAATCACGGTCCTTTGTGCAATCATATCTAAATCTAATTGATGGAATGACATCATCTGATCTAATCAGATTAGAGTCCCTCAAAACTCTCCTTAGATGGCACCAAGATCGGCCAAACAGAACTCCTTGGCGCCATCTAGGTTGATTCCCTGAAGCAACTGGAGTCCCATCTGTATGGGACTCCAATCCTTATCCACATGGGACGCACGTCCACATGGGGCACACGCCTTCCTAGGCATGCGCCCTTTATCTGTCTACCTTTTAGCAGGAGGACAAGGGTCAAAGTTCTCTCCTATGGGTGCATGATGCATGGGCAGATGTCTAAGTGTCAAAGATCAATATTTGACCAAAGTTCAAGGACAAGATTTAGCAGGTGACGAAAAATGGTAGGTATTATCTTAAATTTATCTCATAAATTAATACAACCCTTTTTCGACTTGGACAAGCTCTAGTCAGACTAAGTAAAGATTTTTGAGTGAGTTCAAACACATTTGGTTTAGTCGAGATAAGCTTTAATGATTGTTAAAGGAGAACATTAGGCTCAATCATGTGCTAGCATGATTTTTTTGAACCTAATTAAATCTTATTCAAATTAATTGAACTGGGTTAGTCCAATTGATGATATCTAGATCTAAACTCTTATTTGTGTAATCCAGTTAGGTTCAGTTCCGTATGGTAATGGGATATATCGTGATCTCTATCATTGACATCATCGAAATATCTTTCGATGAATCAAAATTTTTCTGATTCAGACAACTAATATGATTGATCATCCAAATTATTCTAATTACACTTAAAATCCATCAGTGTACCTAGCAGTATATGGTGGCAACCTATCAAAATTGAAAATGAATCTTTCGGTGTAGTTACTTGTGTGATTATGTTCCTCTATCTTGAGCCCTGATCGGATTAGGATTAAGGTGATCTTGTCAAACTCTAATATCCGTCATATGAATTAATCATTCAATTCAAGTCCAATATAAAAATTCTAATAAAAATTATTTCTATTATTTCACTCTACCATAGCCATGGGCTTATGAACTTGATTCTCATGATCATCATAGGACTGCTCCTCATCTATCGAGGTAGATAGATCCCCTATTAGTGCAATCCAATTCTTACAATAAATATGCTATAGCCAACATACACCTTAGAATTTTGAATGGCTGAGAGATCGAGTTATGGTGTAGTCAAACTATAACACCCTTAAGGTGAACTACCGATGCACCTCAGATTAAAGAATCAGACACACTACTGCAGCTTCGAGCTAGTCATCGATGAGAAGGTAGACATTTTGATGACTGCTCGAGGTGATCATACTCAGTGCCCTTATTCTCTAACGAGTACCTGTACTCATGTTCTGATTTCTCTACACCATAGACTCAAGACTCATCTACCGTAAAGAAGCGATCATACATCAATTTTCCAGATCAATCTCCATCATCATGATGATCCTACGGTCGGGAGCATTTTATGAGTTAATAATAAAAATTTTTAAATTTTTAACTCTTAAAAATATGAACTATCATTATCATTAACTCAAAGAATATATCACAGACATATTCAAATATACATTACGATAGAAAATAATTTATTTTATTATTTATGGTTAAAATTATAATTTTATCCGTAGAAGTGTATTACAAGTGTCAGCCAATCTGACTTCTAGGACACACATATCTAATAAACTCTCACTTGACCTAAAACCAATTGACTACAAATCTAAGTCCCATCTTCTCAAGATGGGCTTCGATCTTCTACTGGTCCAACAGCTTTGTAAGTGGATTTGCCGCATTGTATACGGAGTTGACTCTCTTGACCTCGACGTAATCTTTCTCGAGGTAATCATGGATGAGATGGTATCGCCGCTCGATGTGCTTAAATTTTTGATGAGACCTCGGCTCCTTAACAAGGACTATGGTGCCATTATTATCGCAGTACAGAGGAATGGCATTCGATGGCATCACTCCAATCTCTATAGTAAATTTCTTGCACCAAAATGCCTCCTTCATAGCTTCTGATGCAGCGATGTATTCTGCTTCTATGGTAGAATCTGCATCACTATCTACTTGAAACTCTTTCAATTGATAGCACTATCATTACACACAAATAGACTCCCAGATGTCGACTTTTGTTCATCTATATTGGACATAAAATTTGAGTCTTTATACCCCTAGACTTGGAGTTCTCCATTACCAAAAACTAACGACATATCCTTAGTTCTTCTCAAGTACTTAAGGATATATTTCATAGAAGTCTATTGTTCTTTACCTGGATTCGACTGATATCTGCTCGTGACACTCACAGTATGGGCTATATCAGGTCGTATAAATAACATGACATACATGAGGCTCTCTATTGCTGAAGCATAAGGAATCTTGCTCATGCGTTCAATCTCCTCTGATGTATTAGGATACATTTTCTTTGAGAAATGAATGCCATGTCTGAAGGATACCAATCTCCTCTTGAAGTTTTTCATGCTAAACCTCTTTAGCACTTTCTCTATGTACATCTTCTGTGAAAGACCTAGCATCCTTTTCGGTCTATCTCTATAGATCTTGATTCCTAGAATGAAGGATGCTTCTCCTAGGTCTTTCATGAAGAATTCTTTAGATAACCATATTTTAACTATGGTCAACATGAGAATATCATTTCCAATAAGGAGGATATTATCTACGTACAGTATGAGGAAGATAATAGTGCTCCCACTGATCCTTTTAAAAATACATGGTTCCTCCTCATTTTTTATGAAACCAAATAATTTGATCACATCAATAAAATGAGTATTCTAGCTCCGAGATGCTTGCTTGAGTCCATATATGGACCTTTGCAGCTTGCATACTTTATGATTAGTATCACTGGATATAAAACCTAGCAGCTATTTCATATAGATATCTTTCTCAAAGTATCCATTTAAGAATGCCATTTTTATGTCCATTTGCTATATTTCATAATCAAAATAGACTGCAATAACAAGCAATGTGCGGATGGATTTTAGCATAGCTACTGACGAAAAGGTATCCTGATAGTCAATGCCTTCACGCTGACTATACCCTTTTGCTACTAATCTAGCTTTGAATATCTTCATATTTTTATCTGCATCAATCTTTCTCTTGTAGATCCATTTACACCCAATAGGTACTATACCTTCTGATAGATCTACCAAGGTTCAGACTTGGTTTGAGTGTATCAAGTCAATTTCTGACTTCATTGCCTCTAACCATTTCTTGGAGTCGATATCTGATATCATCTCGTCATAGGTTTTGGGATCATCATCATGAACCCCATTACCTACGAGGAACATTTTCTCTACTTTCTCTAAAATAGTACCTAAGTACCTCTCAGAAGGATGAAAAATCTTTTCGATCTACGAGGTGGAGGAGGTAGTGATTGTATTGGCTCAACCTGATTTGGTTCCATGGGGTCCTTAGCTCATTGCTCTTGTGAGACTTTCTCCTCGAGCTTGATCTGCTTTTCAATATCGTTATCTTGAATAAACTATTTTCAAAAAAAATGGTATCGCTCACAATCATATTGTGATCTTCGAATGTAGAAATAATATCCAAGATTTTTTAGGATATCCTATAAATCAAGCTCTAAAGGATCTATAGTCTAACTT